>JADLZK010008586.1:0-257430 GCA_015847255.1 Hyparrhenia diplandra
AGAGTTAAGCGTGGATGAGCTACATGAAGACCTATGCAAGGAAGATGATCTAGATGAAGAAGAGGAACCGTACGAGGCATATGAGACTGATGAAGAATTATTATAAGAAGAATACATGCTTAAGGAAAGACTGTTATGAGGATGTCTGAGGAAGATCCTTCTGATGGAAATGTGCCAGAGGATAAGCAGTATGAGGAAGATGTGACTGCCAGAAGATAAGCAGTATGAGGAAGATGTGACAGATTATGGCTTAATAAATAATCTTATATTTGGGAAGGTGATGAAGTTCAAAGGGGCACTACATTGACAAGCGGTAGTAAGCTTTCTGTTGAGGGTTATTGGTCTCCAGAGGCTGCTACTGGTACCTCCTAATTACATGGAAGAACTTGGAAAAGAACCATAGGGCACATCCATTTTTCTAGAGACAGTACTGAATTATGATCACCAGATGCTCGGATAGTTCTGAGTGACTGATCATGATGCAAAACCAGTCAGTGCATTCTAATGTAGTTTGCCATCAGTTGAAATTTACCAGATTGCAAGGACTTGTCTAGTTGTATGTCACTCCAGGTTTATACAGATATTGTTGGCTATTTATTTGTGTTGAAAAGTATGATTTCTCAATTTGGCACTTTCATTTAGCCACTATGGCCATTAATAATTTATTTGTGTTGAAAAGTGGGTTTCATCTCTAGCCTACCCCAGCTAGCTTGGGACTAAAGGGTATGTTGTTGTGAAACATACACGCCACTGTATTTGTTGCATGTAGGTAGGTAGTATGGTATTGTTTGGCATACTGTACTGTCTATCGGCCATGAATGATGAGGGAGTTGTATTCCCTAGGCATTTTGTTCTTATCAGCTAGCTTGATCTGTTTTCGTTCCTGACTTCCTGAGTGATTGTAAAAATATTATCCTTGTTGATCAGAGTTCAGTGTTACAGATGGATAAGAAATTCTTGTAAATATACTGCAAGGGGGCCCTCAGTTACAAATTCTGCTGCTTGAGGAAGTAGAATGTTTATGAGAAAGGAAAAGTCTGACAGTTTAATCACGGGGCATCGATTCCTTACTAGACAAGCACTACATGCTGTATATAGTGTTATATAATAGTGAAGCCTTTACTTTGTCATTATTTGCTATATTTCTTACTGCTTGTAGGAGTCAACTTGTTTTTTGCATGAAGATTATATGAACCTATACCTAAGACAATAGAATTCAAGTCATATTCAGAACTACAAGATCATGTGTCTTGCTGATCATCAGCCTGCACAAAGGCTGGGAAGTGTATCCTGGCTGGCTGAGTGCAGTGTGTACATTCAGGTATAGTAGACGAGAGTGTTGCTCCATATCTGATATCTGCTTGTTTGGCTCTATGCTCTGCAGACTGCAGTTGCCCATATGGGTCCATCTCTACATAGATTATACTGTAAATTCAGGTTGCTCTCATTCCTAATTCTGAATGTTTGACGCCGATTGTGTTGTAGCACTGTTTTCTTAGGGTTCCAGCAATCCTTTGCTCGTGCAGCTGGAGTTAACTGATCCAGCCTGAAACATTACTCTCACGTGACGGCAGGGAAGCCAGAAAACAGCGTGGGGGCAGGGGAGGCTGAAGCCCCTGACTGAAGCATATCATGTTTTTCAAACAAGAAAATAAAAAGAATGAAAAGAGAGCGATATCGCCATGTGAAATATGTCATGTGCTGGTCAGTCAAAGTCAATTATTTAGCCATTTATTACTGCTCTAATCATCAGGTCATTGTAAAGAAATGCAAGAACGGCCATGACTCATCAGAGATTCAGGGTGATGGGGGAACTGACGCGGATCAACCGCGTCACACGTGTCGCATCTTACCACGGCTGCGAAGACTTTGATGTGAATGAGATCAAATTTTATTTGGGGGCAATTTTCTTTTACTCGTATTTGGGACAGGTCAAGTACTGACTGCCGGGCCACCTGCTGCTGGGATTGGGACATCCGCTAGCCAATGACGGACACCAAGGGGCCTGGTAAGGCTCGCCTTTAACATCGCTCTCCTCGCCGGTGTTGTCCGCGGATCGTTCATCGTTCGGGATTGGGGGATCGTTCATTCTTCAGAACTTGATCAGTGAGGTCTCAACTCTGAACAAAGCGAAGGATGGGGTTCTCCTTCTTCACCTCGCGAGCCGGTGCTCGATTGCTGGACAGGATCGCGCGCCCCGGCGTCTCCACCACAACGCTTCTGCTCCGCAGCGAGAAGCCAGGTTCGGGCGCTTCCCTGTCGCTTTCCTTCCGCAGAAATCTGCCCCAATATTGCTCCCTTTTTGGGGTTTCGTCCCATGATTTACTGTTCCTTTCTGTTTATACCCATTTGTTTTGTTTTTCCCGTTGCTTTCCTGTTCGACAATCGTAGTCAACTCCTGAAGGCCAGGCTGGGATCATGTTCTTGGTCCATCTACTGCACTTTTGGAAAAGGGAAAAAGCCCCCCATTCTTTTTAAATCCTTACCATCGATTGCTCCCAAGATTTCACTTTGATTACTTTGAGTGGCGTATTTGGGGCTGCATTTGTTTACAAGCTAAAAGATTGGTTTGCGCTTTGCAGTGGCGGAGGCCTGTGGCGTACACGTGGATTCCGCTGCGGAGAGTGCTCTGGAGCCATCAGGGTGCTCCCAAGAAGAAGGTGCTGGTTCTTGGGACTGGCTGGGCTGGGACGTATTCCTCAAGAACCTCGACTGCTCGGTATGAAGTCAAAGGTCATCTCGCCCCCGGAACTTTCGCATTCACGCCTCTGCTTCCCAGTGTCACATGTGGCACTGTCGAGGCACACAGCATTGTCGAACCGATACGGAGGATCCTTGAGAAGGTACTACTACTTCTTTGCCAATTGATTCTATGCTGTGTGCGTGCTGAATGTAATTGGGTGTGGTGTTTGTTTATTTATTCTCCTACGAATGAACTCTTTGGGGGTACAATACCCTCCTTACTCTGAATCTCTTCGGTCTTGAATCTTCCCCTGTGTTGGTTAACTATTTGATCTGTGATGTGATACTCCCAAAATAAAAACAAGTGGGACCTTAGAACGCATGAAATCCGCATAATTTGATCATAGATGTAGTTTATAATGTGTAGTTTGGATATATAGAAGTGATATGTGTAAATATGACATGAAATTATTTCATGAATAGCAGCATTACACTTTTGTGACTTGTTCAGTTATTCTAATATGTGGCGATAAAGTTTGGTTCTCAAAGTGGCATACATTGACATCAAAATGCCAAACCTTCATTTTGTTTGTTTACTAGAGTATTCCTAATATGTGGTTCTCAAAGTGGCATACATTGACATAGAAAAAAGCCAAAACCTTCATTTCTTGTTTACTAAGAGTATTCCTAATATGTGACGATAAAAAATTTGCTCAAAGTGGCATACATTGACATCAAAAGCCAAAACCTTCATTTCTTGTTTTACTATACTAGAGTGCTTAACTTGGATGCCTCAGTAGCCTTCATTCACATTCTGTGTTAGTTGAGTGTCACACTGACTGTCTTCTTGTTCTTCTTGCTTTCTTTTTCATAGAAAAACAAGGATATCACATTTTTGTGAAGCAGAGTGTTTCAAGATTGATGCAAATAAAAAAACTGTACATTGCCGTTCTGCTATTGGAACTAATCTTGATGGGAGCGTGATTTTATGTTGGATTATGATTACTTAGTTGTTGCTCTTGGAGCTACTGTAAGTACATTTAACACTCCTGGAGTGCTGGAGCACTGCTGCTTTTTGAAGGTAAAATTCCCTACATGTTCTGTTATGATCCATGTATCAATTATAAAGCTGTAGTTATTCTGCTTGATCTTTTATATCATGAAGGTGTTTTGATTTTTGAAGTAATTGTCTAATCATGTGTGAAATGACACTTTTATGCCTCACAAAACAATGTAACTGCAACGATAAATCTTACATCAACACATAAATTTCATTGCATAAAAGAACTTGTCAAATTGTAATCATGAAAGACCGTCAGATGTCAGTTTACACTGAACCATTAGGCATGATGTTGTGCACACCCATTTGGAACACATATACAGCTTGTAGCTACTTATGTTAAGCATATGTGACCTAGGTTTTCTTTTTTACACGTTAACATTCCCATGGAGCACTTGCTCAATGTCATTACATTCTTTGATTGACCCTATTGTGTGACTTTTGCCCTTAATGCAGTATAAATCTTCAGTATCCTTATGGTCATTATTTGAAGATTTACATTCATGAAACTACTAACTGCATCATCTATCATGTAATATTTCCTTCCTCTATCATGATATGGCTTTACATGTGGAAAGTCAGGAAGTAGAGGATGCTCAGAAGATACGGAGGAGTGTGATAGATTGTTTTGAAAAGCATCACTTCCAAATACTAGCGATGAAGAGAAAAAAGGAAAACCCTACATTTTTTGTAGTTATTGGTGGTGGACCTACTGGAGTTGAATTTGCAGCAGAGATGCATGATTTTTTCTTGTTGAAGATTTGGTGAAACTATACCCTGCCATTCAAGACTTTTGTGAAGATATCAATTATTCAATCAGGAGAGCATATATTGAATATGTAAGGTTCTATGGACTTCTAGATAGTCTTGTTTGCAGTACTACTAGCCATCTTTGTCTTTCATATTGCTGAATGTCCTGTGTACTTTGGATACAAAAACCTCCAGGATAGCTTAGCGTATCTGTATTACAGTTACAGTTGGATGTTTTTTTTTCCTTTTTTTTTATATGGGAAATCATTTCAAATTGGATGAAAACATTAATACTGTAGCTGCATTCAAAATCCATTTCTGATTTAACCTCAGCAGATTGTAACGCTTACCATGAGCTGAATGTCTATGTTGTGTTATATAGGTTTGATGAAAGAATAGCTACATTTGCTGAACAAAAGTTCAGAGGGATGGCATGAAGTGTGTACGGGCTTCAGAGTGGTAAAGGTGTCTGATGATTTGATTACAATGAAGAGCAAATCAGTTGGTGAGGAGGTATCAGTGCCTTATGGAATGGCTGTTTGGTCTGCTGGCATTAGTACTCGTCCTGTCATCATGGACTTCATGCAACAAATTGGGCAGGTTGTTGAATTTCTCATTACCAGTTTGCCCATTTATGACTGCTCAGAAATAGTATGACTCAATGTTTAGTTAATATATCAAAAATATTCTCTCTCGAACAGACTAATCGGGCGTGCCTTGGCAACTAATGAGTGGTTAAGAGTTCGCGGGTGTGAAGGTGTCTATGCAATTGGTGACTGTGCTACAGTGAGTCAAAAGAAAAATAATGGTATGTGCAGAGTCTTAATCCCTATTTACAGATAAAGCCTATTGTTCTTGCTTTCCAACAACTTAACAGCTTGTAAAGGTCAACTGTCATGTCATTTACATCACTTCACAAGCTTATACTGATATTCTGTGAATTTTGAATGCATATATCAATTGCTTTCGATAACTTCATATGTATTTTTCAACAGCAAATCGCTCTGACAATCTGTTTCTACACTCTTTCAGGATGATATTTCAATGGTATTCAAGATGGCGAAGACAAGGACAATTCTGGCACTTTAACACTGAAAGAGATCAATGATGTTTTTAGAAGATATATGTATAAAGATACCCTCAAAGTAGAGCTCTATATGAAAAGTATGCACATGCTTGATATTGCGGATTTAATAAAAGGTGCAATTGGTGATTCCCACAAAAAAGGAGTCTATGGTGGTTGATATTGAGGAGTTCAAAAAGCTCTGTGCCATGTTGATTCCCAAGTGAAAAGTGCTCCAGCAACAGCTCAGGTTTGCTCTATGGTGATATGCAAGTTGTCTGTTAATGGTATATATAGCAGTATAGCACAGACAATGCTATGATTTCTGAATAACCAATTCTCCTGACTGTTAGGTGGCTGCACAACAAGGACAGTATCTCGCTGAATGTTTCAACAAAATGGAAAAATGCAAAGAGGAACCAGAAGGCCTTTTTGCGAATGACAGGGGGATCTGGCCGTCATTTCTTCCGTCCATTTCGGTATTTAGCTTTCTGTTCACCTCCAAAGTCATGACTGCATAGTTGCATGCTATGTCAGGCCTGAAAGGCATTATTTCTGACAATCTTAATAATAGCATAGAGACTAATAATTCATACCACAGATCAACTTTTAATACGAAAGATGGTCAGTTCAGAACTTGTTTTTATCCAGTGAATTTTTTTCTAACCCAAATAGAATTTTCTAAAAGAAAATAGGTATAAACATGCAAAGCTTATACTGATACTGTTTTGCTCTCAACTTATTTCTGCATTGTATACCTACTCATCTCTTGATGCCGTTGCTTTTCAAGCTACAAGCATTTCGGGCAATTCGCACCCCTGGGTGGAGAACAAGCCGCTGCGGAGCTCCCTGGAGATTGGGTCTCCATGGGCCACAGCACTCAGTGGCTCTGGTACTCTGTGTATGCCAGGTAGAAACTCACTCTCTAGTGCGCTCTCATCATCTACAACCCATCTGACCGGAGAAAGCACGACCCCTCATTGTGTTTGCATGTTTGCTATTCTCTACTTCAGCCACCGCCTTATCCTTTTTCATCATGAATAATCAAGCCTCTGTCCGCAGAAGTCATTTTTTTGTGGCAGCTCGCGACTGTCCTAACTCGATATCATTGTTCTCTTCCCATGTATGTATCCAGCAAGCGTGAGCTGGCGCACGAGGGTACTGGTGGTTTCCGATTGGACTCGCCGGTTCATATTCGGGAGGGATTCAAGCCGAATTTATGGCGCCACCGAAACCAGATGCATCGTCATCCTTCTTCTGCACAGGGTTTCTTCTGGAGAATAATCGATTTGCTGCTGGAGCTTGAAGCAAAGCTGTTTCCTACCCCGCGTTGGGTCCTGCCCACGAAACTCTGCTCTTTTTCGTCTGTGTCTGATGCACGGTGTTCCTTTCCCTTTGCTCCTGCTACATAATGGATGGATGGAAAGCTCTCAACATGTGAAGCAGCTTTTGGAAGAAAGGGTTCCCTTTTACTGTAGCCCCCGTTTGGAACATGGCATCACATTCTTGCCACGAGAATCGAACTACTTCACGTGAAATTGTCGCGAGCCATTGTTTGTACACATGACATGCAAGTTCACTGTTATGAATTGTTGCTGCAGTTATCATCTTTTGGACTAAGGTATACGCCTATATATGATATGAACCCACCAAACCAACAAGATGAGAATGAGATGGTCTCAAGTGTTGTACTTCAAAACTCTATCTTCTGCTTAATGAAAACACATAGCATGTTCTTCAAAAAAAAAAAAAAAAAAGATGGTCTCAAAGTGTTGTTCAGGGTTTCACTGCTTGTAACAACAGTGATGATACTGATTACTGACAGCAATAACGGCATGTCTGCCTCAAGGGTGGCTACGGGATGTAGTACACCTACACCACATGGTGTGGGAGGCCCCGGCATCCATGTGTTCTCTAGTGCCTACCCATGGAATGCCGAGTGGTCCATTTGCTGCTCACGCCGGCCTCTTCTGCCGCAGCTGGACCTTCAAAGTCACGTGCTGTATGTATACAGCTAAACGCTCCCCACGTTCGACCGTTAGTATATTACCGGTTGTTGTGATAATAATCTGCTTTGGATTCACTGGAAATCTGGAACAAGTGCACAGCTTGCAGAGCATGTAAAGCAGGACAGGTTCTTGTCCCTTGGTACCTTCATTTTACCACTCAGTCACGGTCTGTTTGTTTGAGGTACAACTTTTGGGCTAAAAAACTTAGCCTTTTTCTATTGACTTTTTGTAATAAATTTTAGTTTGTCACTTATCAGCACCATTTTTTTAAAAAAATCCTCAAAAACGTGTCCTTATAACTTAGTGCTCTAGCTTTTCAAAATCCAACTCAACCCACAACCTCTGGCTTTTACCTAAATATAAATCTGTTCCAAATTAGAATTCGTTTGATTTTTTTTGGACACTGATGGTTGGTCTTACTAAAAAAATAGAATTTGTTAGATTTAGATATTCTCCTAGAATTACTTGCTTACATTTTCTGTTACGCAGACACGGTAAGTGTTGGTTCGTTAAAATGGAAATCATCTGTCATGAGACTTTTACACTGGAACATGAGACGAATCTGTTTTTTTTTTAATGCAATCCGGTGAGAACCGTACAAAGCAAATTGTATATACTTGAAGATAAAATCCGGTGAGTACCACGGTAAGTCGCTGGAGCACAAGATACAAGAGGCATTTGCAGATGAGATCCATCATCCATGGTCCATGGACACGACATTTCATCGGTTCATCCTGTGATGTAGTTTTGGCATCTTGGTAAGTGCTTCACTCACGCTGTCTTCTCTAGGTAGTAATAGTATGCCTTTCATGACAGAGTTATGGTACAAACATGCATTTACTTACACCATCCAAATCAATGCCTGTACCCTGCCTGTTCATCCATCACTGGAGTGGCCGGTGGGGGAAAAAATCATTGAAAGCAAAAAAGAACAGGTAGGGCTCATCCTTGATCCTTTTCTCACAAAAGAAATCTATCAAGTCATCTCCAAGCTTAAAGCCCAAGAGTCCTTAGTGTACCTTACTAGATTTGCACGCACTTGCCAACTGATGATTAGTGATTACCCTAGCTATAGACCCAGCAGTGCCTTTGTTTCGCCGCATGTCCTGGCCCAGACCACAGGCCAATCAAGAACATGGTAAACAAATATACATTTTTAATGTAATTTGGAACTGGGAACAATTTTATATTTGCCACTGAATGTCTTTATGCAACTAATGCCAAACTATATGGACTAATGGGTCACTGACATATTGTTCCACAATCAGCTTCGCAATGACACATGTTGTTCATCAAGAGACGTAAGTTCATGTTGTAAATTGTAATGTTATTGTTGGTCATTGACGGCATTTGTGAATTCTTTTTTGGGTGGTGCCGTTAGATGAGCTCATTACGAGATTAGTATGAGAAGCCGTTGCTGTACTGTGACTTTATCTTCAAGTATCATACGCTGCTACGGAGCAGGTTAGGTGACCAAACAGCACATCTTGCATGAATCACCAGGACACAGACACAGCTGCCCACCCTGCCAATTGGGTACCAACATAAAGAGAAGCGTAAAGCCATTTTGCCGTTATTTTACTCCCGGAAAGGTACTCGATGCTGGCCTCATAATACATGATGAGCAGAGCACTGCATAATCACCAACTCAACTGTAGCTCATGGCTCCATTATATCCCAAGGAGGCGATGAAACAAAGGGTATTCAGCATCCTTTAACTCTTTCTGCAGACTCACCCAACCCACTGATGCAAGCCATCATTCCATCCCACTGCTCTCATTACAGCAATTTGCAGCTAGCAATTCATTAATACTGACCAAATGAACTACCAAGTACAAAGTTACAGTGAGATGGGAGTGTGACAGAGAAAACAACTGACCAAGCCAGAGATGAAGCTGCAGGCTACACAGATAGACACAGAGTAGCAAGATTCCAATGGAAGAAACCAACAGGAGCCAGGCAGCATGGCAGATTGGCAGGGGTGGGTAACTAGAGGACAGATCAGAGATTGGTGCCGGCACTACCAACCAGCCTACCCATCTGCCCCCATAGTGGCGTGCACTGGCTACCATTTTAGATTGGTGCCGGTACAAAACTAACATTTGTCCCAGCACCTTGCACCACCATACATACATAGCATCTCAAGCTCCCAATCCCAAGATGAATGCTACTACATAGTTAGACAGTGTTCTTCTTGTGGTGACCTCCACAGAGTGCAGAGATGGGAGAAGCTGAAGAAACACCAGGAGTCAGCAATGGTGAGGCACTGGAGCTCATCATGTCCATGGCATCCTCTGCACTGGCCTGCTCTGTCTCACAGTTCCCAGCCAAGTGGCAGTCCATCAGGACAAGCTCCATCAGCTGTGCTGCAGCCTGAATTCACTGTGCAGCGGCGTCGGCAGCGGCGACAGCGACGTCAACAACGATGACGACGAGGAGCATCCTGTGTTGCCTGAGCTTCTGCGGCTGGCTTCAGCAACCGTGAGGAGCATCCACGTCGTTGCTTCTCAGTGCAGCGACGGGTCATACAAGGGTGGAAGGCTTCGTCTGAGGAGCGACCTGGACAACCTGAGCTGCAAGCTTGATACGCACATGAAGCAGCTCAAGGAGATGGCTTCGTCCGGGGCGCCATCGCCGTCGAAGGCCATTGTCGCCGTCAGGCCCAGCGCCGAGGCCAGCGTAGGTGAGAAGGCGTTCTACCTCAAGGATCTCTTCTCCAGGATCAGGATCGGCGGCACCGTCCAGAGGAGCCCAGGCACTGGCCACCATCAGAGAGCTCTTGGCAGAAGACGAGTTCTGCGCAAAGGTTGTCGCTCTCGACGTCGACGACGGCATCGCCTTGCTCACGGGGTTCCTCGAGTCCACGGACGCGGGCATCAAGAAGAGGCCGCCGGTGTTGTCGCCGTCGTCGCGAGCTCCGGAGTGTTACAGAGGAATGCTGGTGAAGGCAGGGGTGATCGCCCCGCTTGTCCAGCTGCTGGAGAACACGGACACGGCCAGCGAGCTGGGCAAGGGAGAGAGCGGCGCACGCGCTGAGGGAGCTGACGGAGAACTCCGACAACGTGTGGGCCGTCTGCGCGCACGGCGGCCTCACCACGCTGCTGCACGCACGCCTGCGCTGCCGCCGGCAGCAGCAGCAAAGCTCATCAGCTCCTCTTTTGCAGTGCTGAGGAACCTGAGCCGGGTGGAGGAAGTGAAGATGTTCATGGTGGAACAAGGCGTGGTCACGGAGCTGGTGAAGCTCTCACAGAAGAAGGAGGAGGTCCGCAAGCTCGGCGCCGTCGAGTTGCTCCACGCCATGGCTCTGGATGACGCCGACGTCAGGGAGGAAGCCGTCGGCATGGGGGTGATTCAGTCACTCCTCCAGCTGATATACCCTGACCTTCCGTACTCATACAAGGCCAGGGAGGTTGCTCTTGCTGCCATCTGGTTCTTCTCCTTCTCTTCGGCGAACTCCTTGGATGACCTCATCAGCTCTGATGTTCTTGGATGGCTGCTCTTCTACCTGAACAATGGCGACTATGCCGTCCTCGAATGCACCCTCAAGATTCTGAGGCATCTCTCTGAAGTTTCTGAGGAGTACAACAGGATGATGGGCAGAGCAGGGTATTTGAGCGCCCTGTCAAGCTTGCTTGGAGCGAAATCCTGCCGAGTCCGGGAAATGGCAGGTCAGGTTCTCTCCAGCTTGCTGATGCTTCACCCCAATCGCGTCATCTTCGTTCAAGACGGCGACAATCTGAACAGGTTGCTGCAGCTTCTTGATCCAGCTGAGGGCAAGCTGATGGCAAAGGACCTGATCCTCTCTGCTATCATGTCCTTGGCTGAGACCCACAGTGGAAGGAAGAAGATTGTGACATCAGAGAATTTCTGCTGCCTGAAAGAACTGGCAGACTCTGGTGACTTCGACGCCAAGAAGATCGTCAGGAAACTATCTACTAACAGACTGCAAACCATCTTCAGCAAAATATGGAGTGTCTAAGTTATTTCTGACTCCTTTTTTTCACTGAGGTTTAGCTCTAGTCTATTTCACTCATGTCCATAGGCTTTCTTTTGGCTTTGCTTGTAATCTCGACACATCCATCATTATGATTCCTTTGTGATATATATTGCATCTTCAATTAAATTCAGCCTTTTTAGGAACAGGGTTCTAAATTCAAGCTTCCTTGTCAGTCTTCTACCGCGGTCGCTTTTTAGTCTCTTATTATATTTTTGTGTGATTTATTGCAAATCTAGTAATTCTGCCTTACACATACAATGGAGGACAGAATGTCCAGACTTTAAGATTTGCGTGTAGCGGTGCAAACATATGACAATAATCCATAGCTCAAGAATTACATCAGAAGTATGAGCTAGGATAGGAGGAGGAGCATATGCTGAACCCTCAAACCGACCAATCTTCTGTACTACATCTGCATCTATAGATAATCGAAACAAAACTTAAGCAACCGACCAATCCGTTATGATAGGAGCAAAGTGGGGAGTTAGCTAGCAGCCAAACTAACGGTTCCTGCAACATTGTTACTGGCAACAGCAGTGAAATTTAGTAGTGGTAGACAACTGACATGTCAAAGCAGCCAAATGGAGGATTAAACAAGAACAGCACTAAAATACTGGCATCGCTCTCATACCAAACAATCGTCATCAAATATTCAGACAAAAAGCAGGTTGTCTTGTTCGCCAGTAGTTTGTTTTCTTTTCTAATATTCTTAGGATTTGGGCCTTGTTTAGATGGCTAAAATTTAGGAATAGGATATCACATCGCATTAATGTGAAGACGTTTCGTTTTGTTAGTGGTAAATATCATCCTATCGTAGAAGAGACCAGCCAAAAGAATCGCCTCGCAATATACATCTAAACTGTGTAATTAGTTATTTTTTACCAACATTTAATTTTCCAAACATACGTCTTTTGGTGTATTTAATGTGATGTGATGGAGAAAGTGGGAAAAAGGTTAGAAACTTTAGCAATCTGGGCATTCGGCATTCCCGTGATGCTTCAAGGTGACCTCGTGAATGACTGATCCAGTAATGACTGATCCAGGTCTCACTCTATATGTGGTCCAAAGATCCAGTCTGGCCTGTATTTGTTTGTATATCTGAATATCTCCAAGGTGAAACTAGTAGTGATGTGGATGCATGGTTTGTGCAATCCTTGTTTTTGACTGCTGAAAAATGTATTACTTGAGCACAGCACCCGTTTTCACTAATGTTTCACATTTTTCATGCATGATTGTGGTACAACATTCAGGAGAAAGAACATATAAACAATTATGTACTGATACTGATACTGATAGCCAAGGACTGCATGATGTTATGGAACTAAAAGACTGAGACTTATAAACATTTTTCATCAGCTGAATTGGTGGAAAACTTATAGAACTTATAGGTGCTACTGATACAGACCATACACAAGGGGTGGAAAACTTATAGAACTTATAGGTGCTACTGATACAGACCATAAAAGAGACAGCAATTCATAGTCCCCAGAGCAAAATAGGCAAATGCATTTGAATGTTAAAGGAAGCAAAGCAAGACAAACAAAGGAGGAGGCACATAAACCATAGAATGATACTGTACTTCATCAAACCAAGAACATACTTATTACAATTCGAAACAAGAGCACCAGCAGGAGCAAACCTTTCACTCTCTTTTCACAAGGCAACACAAAGGTACTAGCAATGTCTCAAGGGGGAAAAGAATAGGACATGAGATATGATATGAATGTAACAGTAGACACACTGCAAAAAGAGGCCTCACCCATATGCAAGCTCAAGTTAAGCAAGCACTTCGAGCACTCATGACGAAGGGGAGCGAAGCTGTCAGAAGGAATTGATTTATTGATCGAAGCCAAACTTCTCATGCTTCTTCTTCTGCTGCTGCTTCAGGTGATTCAAGTTCAACCACCCGTGCCTGGTACGGCGTGACCAGATTGCCATCGTCCGCTGCGGCGGCGAAGAAGGATCGCTTCCCAACCAAATCTGCAATACGCTTGGCACACCCGGAGTCACGCGGGCTCTCATCACAAGGCGGCATGGTCTTGATCCTTGGGAGTAGCTCTGCAACCTTGGCAACTGTTTCAGGAGACTGCTCGTCATTCGACGGCTCAATGAGCTTTGCACTGATCTCCTCCCTCTGACTTGCAACACTAGCTGCTCCTGGAGGAGACTGCTTGCACCTCTTCTCTGCCAGGGACGAGACGGGGGGTGATGCTGTAGCGGCTCGGGACGACCCTGACCTTGGAGCTCCCCCGCCGGCCTCTTCGCAGTGGCTGCATTGCTGGTGTGATTGGCCATCACCACGCCGCCTTTGGGCTTGAGCTCATCAGCCACTTTGTTAACCACGCCCGCCGCGTTCCCTCCCCTCGCCACCTCTGCTGCAGCCTTGGCGTTGCTTGCTCTCGTCTCGGTAGCCTTGGAAGTGGACTGCCTCCTGGCCCGGCTGGGGCTCATGCTCCCGCTCCTTGCCTTGGCTTTGCTTGCCGCGGTACCTTGCCTGGCATTGCTGGATGGCCACGGTCTCGCGGGGACGGCGTGCTGCTTGGAACGCTGGACTTCCTCTCGAACGGCACCGAGCTTGTTGGTGAAGGGCTTGAGCCGCGCCGCCGCTGCCGACGCCCCAGGCTTGCTGCCGACGCCGTTGTGGATCTCCAAGGGCCCGAGGCTGACGCCCCTGCGCCGCTGCACGGGAGGCTCCTTGATCGGCCTCAGGATCGGCCGCGCGGCACCGCCCTCGCCCTGAGTCTTCCTCTGCGGCGCGATGGCGGTGGTGGTGGCGGCGGCGGCGGAGGGGACCCTAGGGTTGGCGGCGACGATGTCGAGGGGCCCGAGGCTGACGCCCCTTCCTCCCCGCGCCGCCGATGGGGCCTGCTTGATCGGCTTCAGACCCTGCGCGACGCGCGGCGGCAGCAGCTGCTGCTTGTCGGTGGCGAGCGGGTTGGTGTTGACAGCAGCGGCGACGTCGAGCGGGCCCAGGCTGAGCCCCCGCGTAGTCCTTGGCCTTACCGCCGCCTTCGCCTTGGCCTCGTTCGCCGCGGGCGCGGGCACGACCTCTCCGCGCTTGGACGGCTCCAGCTGCTTGGAGGAGGAGGTGCGGAGGTGGTGAAGGCGGGACGACAGGCGCAGGATCTCGGCCTCGATGTGTCCGATCTCCGCCTCGACGTCAGGCTCCTCGGTCTCGGCGTCGGGGCGGTGGTTCTCCTTGTCCCCCCTCCGCCGCCGCCTCGCGTACGCCGCCGCCGCTCGCGCGCGCAGGGGACGGGGAGTGAGCGTGCCACGCGGACGAGGAGACGTGGTCGAAGGCGGCGTTGTTCCAGACGTGAACCAGCGGGATCAACGGGTCCTCCTCCATCGCCCTCGCCGCCGTTGAACCCCTTCCTGTTCCTCCGTTGAGGATCGGCATAAACAACCAGAGAGAGAAATCAGGGTGGAAACAAATCAAAGGAACAGAGCCACGAACGAACGAACGAATCCAATCAATCAGCAGGCAATCGAAATTCGAAACCAGGCAGATGGATGGATGGGATGGGATGGGATGGATACCTGGACCGGAGGATCGATCGATGAGGATGGATGGATGGATGCGGATGGATTCCTGCTTCCCCTCGGTTCGCGTCCTCGCGTGATCTGAGGCGCGATTGGTTGGGGTTTTTTTTCGAAACTCGTGGTGCGAATTGGAGGACTGGGTGGGGCGATGTGGTGCGGGGAAGAGGAAGAGAAGGTTTAAGAGGCGGGGGTGTCAGTACTCGACCGTTGGGGGCTCCGGGAGCGGAAGGGGAGGGAGCGCCGCCGCGCCTTGTATGTTTTTTTTTTTTGAAAAAAAGGGGAATACACTCACTGACAGTGGGGCCATGATGCAAAGTGGGTGCTAGGGTGGGACCGTGGGAGGCTCGGACGGACGGGGGAGATAGACGTTGCAGGCAGGCAGGCAGGCGCGCGTCCACCGAACTCCATCCGAAAAAGTCGTTGCGTTTGCGTCGCATCCACCACTTGGACACGTTACGTTACTAGCCATGCCGCCGTCGACGGAAGTTTGATTTCAAATTCGAAGATGATTTACATACACCTGCAGAATTCATATGTTTCCTCTACTGCTGGCTGCTGCTACTTCAGTTCAGAGTGACAGAGGCTACTCGCTTGTTTTCGCCCATCCATTTCTTGGGGGTGAGCGGAGGAGAGTTTTTGTTCCTTGGCAAACAAAAACAATACAAGAGAGTTTGTGCGTTTCGCGTCCTACCTACACTTCTGCATCAACCGAGGCGTTGAGAAACTTGGCGTTCGTTCGAGTTCGCGGATAGCGCCGTGGACTGCACGGACGGTTTCGTTTCCCGAATTATTGTTTGTTGTTGGGAGTCGTGGAGCGTGCACATCGGATCCTATCCTCCTAGCACTAGCACGGACGACATGGAAACGGGAAACGGAAAGCGTGCGTACTGTGTACTGTACTACACTACGTACAATTATACTCCATGAGAAAAAGCTCACCCCAAAAGATAGCTTTATACAGGGAAAAGGAAAACGAAGACATTTTTCGGTTTTTCCGGGACGGTGCGGAGAATATGGGTTCCTAGCCCCGGCTGCACACCACGCGCGTTTGACAGCGTTTGCGCGCCCCCGCCCCGACTCCCTGTGGTCTTGGCGTCATGCCGGCCTGCAGTGGCCGCTGCCGTGTGCCGGCCAGGCTACCGTTGCTGCGGCTTCGCAGGTCCTGCCCGTTGCGCACGTCGTCCAGTCCAGCCTCCGGCACCCATCTGGCGTCTGGCCTACGCGCGCTGCAGGCGCACTCAGAAATGGTTAGCTAGAATATGGATTTACGTACACATGGACCACGGTCCCACACACAGTGAGATGAAAGGAATGGTGCCAAATTAGTGCAACTAAAACACCAGTGGTAGAGTACAGCAGGTTTCCAGGCTTCTTCAAGCCAGTTCAGCTGCATGATACATTTGTCTGATCTCTGTATATAGTACTCCCTCCGTTCCATTTCATTTGCAACTATGGGAAGCGTGTCCGTCAACCGACTCCAATTTTTCTACGTTTGTAAAAATACGTCAAGCAACATTTATATCTCCAAATAAATTTATTAAAAAAAACTAGACTTAAAGATCTTTCCAATGATACTAATTACTTAGTATAAAATTTTTATATATTTTAATAAATAATTGGGGCTAGTTTGAAAAAATCTTGTTTTTCTCGGGTTTCAAGTTTTTACGGAACAGAGGAGTATTAGTATGTCTTGACCGGTTTCTTTTAGGTACAAGAACTTTGTGTAATCTTTTTTTGTGCCCCAAGGGAAATTGGCCTCCTAAAAATCAACAGGAATGATAACACGATCTAATGAAAAGGGCAAAGAAGGCTTTATAGCACTGCAACGATTGATGCCAGTATAGCGATGAATTGCCGCACTAGTGCACGGAATCGAGATTAGTTTGAGCTAACTTGTCCCGGACAAGTTCGTTATGTGGTTTTTTTTTTTTTTTTTTTTTTTTTGCGAGGAAAGTTTTTTTTCTTTCCAATTTGCTTGCTGCAAAGAGTTTAGCTATTGGAGATTTCACTGGATTTTTCCTTTCTCCAAACGGAGTATATAGATTTTTGAGAACAAAGGTATGTTTGATATTAATTGGGGGTAATGCTGTAACTTCGGGCGTCCGTCGATCGGACAGGTCGCCGTAGGGCCCGCCCAACAAGCGGGGCGCTCGATGGTTTTGGGCGGCGGTGCGGTAAAAAAATTCTTCCCAATTCCCCATTTTTCGCGTCAGCGTCCTCCTCGCTCGCCGTCCTCCGCTCAGGGATCCTCTCCGTCGTGGCGATGGGGAACCTCTCGCCAGCGGGCGGTGATTCGCCATGGGGTTCCTCTCGCATGTGGCGATTCTCACCGCCTCGGTCTCGCGGATTCGCCTCGGGTGCTTCCTCTCGCGCGGCTGTCGTTGCCGTTGGCGGATTGGTGCATCTCATGGAACCGCCCGGCGTCGTGATTTCCGGCCCGCGGGCGCCGTCGGCGGCTACATTCACGTTATGCGTCGCCCGTCTCGTTCATATCCTCGAGGGGCCGTGTCTTGCAGCGCGGTGGCTGTCGCATCTCCACAGCCCGATCTCGCGGCGCCGTGTTGGGGTCCCTTCCTCAGCGGCGGCCTTGCGTCTTCTGTCGCCCGCCCGTCTCCTTCACCCTCTCTCCTCCGGGGCCACTGGCGCGCGCGCCCGTACCGCATCTCGAGCCTTCGGCCGTCGGCGATTTGCCACATCCCCGCGTCGGCGTCGTCGGTCGGGCCCCTTCCCTCCGCGGCGGCGTCGTCTTCTACTCCTAGTACGGGCGTCTTCCTCTCGATGCGTGATGAGTGCGGTCGAAGTGATAACCGGTCAACCCGCCGATGGATGGCGTATCTGGAGTAGCTCTGGTTTGGGCCGATGCGGCGACTTCGGCCGGTGATGATCTTCGCACCTTTTCGTGGTTCGTCGCCGCCGCGTGTGGTTATCGAGGGAAGGTGAAGGTGACTAAAGGGAGATGGGCTATGCGATCTAGGGATCGGCCGCCAAGCCGAGAGTGTCCAAGGGTGGGAGGAGGGTCACCCGGCTGTCTTTGGCAAGCAACCTGTATTGAACAAAGCGCCGGTGTTCAAGGTATGAGTAGTTCTCGTGGTTTGTATGGAGATTTTTCTTTGCATATTTCAGCTTGATGTGTGTTAGGATCTCCTTTTTTTGTCGAGAATGCTAGGGTTTTAGTGTTTTGATTAGCTGATTGTTCAGCTTTTGCATCTCTCGAACATACACCCTATTATAATCGAATTTTTAGAGCTGCTTTGTAGAGTGTAATTATAAAAATAGTTACATCAACGGCACACACATTAGACTTGTTTAAGTTGGTTTTACTTGTCAAATTATGGTCAAATTGACATGTTACCGTAAATCAAAAAGGAAAAAATATAGATAACATGATGAATATTTTCTCACGAACATCATGAACATCATGGTGATTATATAACAAACATTAGGTAACTTCCTATCTGGTGACCTCCTACCACACCTACCTTGCTTTGCTACCGGGTGCGCTAGGTGCGGCCATGACAATGTCGCCATTTTATCTTAGTAACCAAACAAACAAAGCCTTCAAATTAACTAGGTTCATCGGCATCTATCTATCTTCATGTTAGAGAATTTTGGCATCTATTATTGGCAACTATGTTTCATTAGCAATGTTCCATTTATCATAGTGCTCGTTTTCGTTTTCTGAGCTGTCTTTGTTGCATTGTTGGCAATGCAACTTTACAAGTTGCTTGTCCTTTTGTTGCTACTTTAACAAGGATTACATTGTATCTCACTTTTATCATCTATGCATCATTAGGATATTTTTTGGGTGCCCTGTTTGGCCATGAAGCGATCTTGAAACATGAACTGAAACAAAAGCGGTTGATCTTATCTTGTTAGGATAGTTAGATGCATATGTTCTATCGGGCTTAGGCTAATGGAGTGGAGGAGGTGCTTCGAGCTAGATCTTTGGAGATGGAGCGGTTGCGGTTCAAGGCGTGCATGGCGTGTCCGAGGTAAGACATATGATTCAAACTTATTCGACCTATGTGCGGATTAGTGAATAGCGATTGCAAATGGAAACATATGATTATTGAACATGAGACATGTGCTTATGAAGTTTGCAACATGAGTTTCAAAAGCGACTTGGTGTGGAATTGTAAATGTATTTCTTGTGTTCTTGTGTTCATATGGTGTAGTCCATGATTCCATTATTGCTACATACATGAGATATCTTGAATAAAATACTAGAACATGCTCTTCTTTGGAAGCTACTAAGTAGTCTTGGCGATACTACATGAGCATTACTAAAAGCTGTGCCGAGTTGATGTTAATGGCTTTGGATTTAAAAATATGCAGTTCTCACATTCTATGTTAAAGTCTATTGTTGAAGTAGCTCTGTTTGTAGCAATAAAACATAGAATCTATGAGAGCGTGAAGCATCAAGCTGGTAGTTGAACTGCTTTGTCTTCATGTTTGTACCAATGAAACATACAAATAGAGCTTTAGAAACATCTAATAATATTGTTTGCAACATCGATATATGCAAAGGTTGTTCATGGGGAAATATGCAACAACAATTTTTTTTGAGCGATGCAAAATCTTTGAAACATTGAGCAACAAGAAATGATAGTAAACACACCGATGTTTCCACGACCCTTAAACATTTGTAAGAAGGTTTTACTTGAATAAGCGCACATTTTTGCGGCGGGCGGCGCTGGGCAGTCTTTGGAGATAACCTTGCCGCCACATTTGCAATAGTTAATGCAGTGCGCTTGGGCCATGGGCACTTTGCCGCGGCAGCGCCTTCTTTTACGATGTGAGCGGGAGAGATCAAGAGAGGGTTCTAGGTTCGAAACAAGCGGGAGAGTGCTAGGGTTATGTGATCTACACGCATTCTATATTATTGATTCTAGTTGTAGTCTTATTTTCTTCATCAAAATGAGTTCATAGCACTAGGTCATATCAAAACAAAAATAATAATAATGTATAGCATTTTTACATTGACATTATTCGGCCTTTGCTATCAAAACACCATTATTTATGTTATATAATTATAGTTTTCCACTTGTGTGGTGGGTAATCATTGTTTTACTCATTCAAATATTCTTTATACATGTTATGTATGCCATTTTTCGAGACTATAATTGAATGGATATGTCATTTTACAAAGGCTCAATGTAATTTAATTTCATCATGTTGCATTTACCTCTATTTTTATGTTGTGTTTACTTGAACTTTATTTGTTACATCTCGAGTGTTCTTATGAAAGCGTGAAGATTTCCCCATCGCCTTTGTATTTGCTCTAATGAAACATCCTAGTGTACCCTCTTTTGTTTCAAGTATACGGATTGTATGTTTCTACTAGCGAATTAGTTGTTTCATCTCAAAATGTGGTCATTTAACTTGATCTTTTCCCCCCAGCATTTACATATTTTATTGTTCACTCCTTATAAGAAGATGTTACGTAGGACAAACCGGATTTGTGACCTTTAATGGAATTAGTTGCCATTGCAACGTCATTTTGATGTAGTTAACACCGCATTACCATTCAACAAAGTGACTAATACTAGTTAAACATGTCATTAGAAGCATTGCAACATCCTATGTGAGTAGTTGCAAAGTCCAAATAATACCGGTTCAACACGGTCCGACGCACTTTAATAAGATATGAGTGGTCGCATAAAGAATAGAGGCATATAAGATGTAGGCTCCAAATATGAGTGTTTTATGTTTTGATGATGTGTTATTTTCCATTGGTGTGCTCTTTAAATTAGACATTTGTTGCTTTTACATATTGGTTTTGCCACATCACTAGATTGTTACACGCTTATGCGATTTTTGTGTTTTTGTTGTTTGATTTCGGGCAAGAAGAAGAAAAGCCAAGATTAGGAGAAGTTTAAAACAAGATTTTTCGGCTCATAGGTTGCACAAGCTTCTTTCATTTGACGATGAGCGAGCAAAAGCCCCGAATCAAATTTCTTTGGTCACACCGCCTTGCTTTCTTTGCATGACTTCTTTGTTCTAGTAAGGTTTACCAAGTGACTTGCCTTTGTGCGTATATATTTGGATTTCATGCCGGCCTTGCATAGTCTATATATTTGCATGGCGCCTTGGGCTTTTGAGAACACATCACTGCATATATATCCACACGAGAATCGTGTTTGTAAACCCCTTCCATGTTGCATTAGCTATTTTCAAATGTCTCTTATGTTTTATGTGGTTGTTGCATGATTTGCCTTCCTCTCTATATATTTAGCAGATTATGTTCATTAGGCTATTTTATAGCTTTTTTTTTGGTTACCTTTTGAGCTGTTATAATTGTTTTTTAGGTCATCGTTGCCCCTTTTGTTAGCATTCTTGGATTTCGTGTCACATATCATGAATTTTATGGATCTCTCAAGCGTAAGGGCCATATTTCTAACATGGTAATGTCTATGTGGGTGGCCTATTCAACCATGATTGTAAAAAAGCTTGGGAAGATGACAAATCTATGGAGAGGAAATATTCATTTTCTACCTTGCATAGCGTAAGATCTACTTTCATTGACCTCGGCTTGTTCCTTTTTGACTTAGTTTTCTAATTGCGTGACTCCTTTGCTCCCCGGGACAAACTAAAAGTTGATCCACATCGATTCAATGGGGAAAGTTATGTAAAATTTCTATTGGGGATTACCAAGACATGGAAGCTCGATTGGGATGCATCTGGTATGCCTGCTGGATTTTTGGATTTAATGTTGCATCTTTGTTTTTACGAAATGTTGAAATTAGTCCCATATGCCGTTGCATTGTTCAATCCACATCACCTTATGCATTTCTCTTTGCTTGTAGCTCTTCTTTCCAATTGTTGAGGGGAATCATTGGGTTCTTGTCTGCGTGAACATGTTCCAAGACATAATTTCCTTCTTCAATTCCATCAATGCTTCGGGGGACGGTCCCTCGTTAAAAAGCGCCAAGAACTTCGTAATTGTGTGCTCCTTGCTTGTTTCGTTATTGGACTGATTTACACCAAGTTCACGCTCTAACCATGCTATGCATTGCGGGTTGCAAACTTTGGACTTGTTGCTTATTCATCCAATGTTTGTGTTTTCCATGCAACAACAAACTTTGCCATCTTTGTATATGCGATCATGGAATGGGCGTAAGATGGCTATGCCGTATGACAAGGTTTGTGTTTTCCATTACCCATAGTTGGCTTTGTTTCTTCCAATTCAACCATTTCGAATTCAGTCATTTTGTTTCTTTTTCCGGTCGACATGGTGACTATAGGAAGCTTGTTGCCGCGTCAATCATCCTATCGCCTATGAACGAGGTGTCCACGAGGATTTCCTTCGGGGAGCATTGTCTTGCATAGTCTTTACGTAGTTAGTCCCTTGAACAAGTAGTAAACATGTCGCATTATTTGTCATCTATGTAACTTTTTGTGCCTTTGGATCTATGGATGTAACTTTGTTATGCAATCGGCCTTGTTGCATTGGTGATTGTCACCTTTTCCTACTTGAGCACGAATATGATTACACCGTATTTGGGTTTCGTCATCACTTAAACTTGTTAAATGATATTTCTAGGCACCCAATTATGCCATTTATGATGTGATCGTCCATGTTGCATTGGTCATAGCGTTTTGTTGCTTTTACTTGAACTCTATTTGTTAAAGTGATGAGAATTCAACTTTACCGGTTGTTTTGAAATATTTGGATCCCATCTTATATGCCTCTATTCTTTATGCGACCACTCATATCTTATTAAAGTGCGTCTTTGGACCGTGTTGAACTGGTATTATTTGGACTGTTGCAACTACTCACATAGGATGTTGCAATACTTCTAATGACATGTTTAACTAGTATTAGTCGCTTTGTTGAATGGTACGTGTGTTAACTACATGAAATGAGCGTTGCAATGGCAACTAATTCCATTAAAGGTCACAAATCCGGTTCGCGGTCCTACGTAACATCTTCTTATAAGGAGTGAACAATAAAATATGTAACGATGGGGAAAAGATCAAGTTAAATGACCACATTTTGAGATGAAACAACTAATTCGGCTAGTAGAAACATACAATCCGTATACTTGAAACAAGATAGGTACACTAGGATGTTTCATTAGAGCAAATACTGATGTAATGGGGAAATCTTCACGTTTCATAAGAACACCGAGATGTAAAGCAGGTTCAAGTAAACACAACATAAAAATAGAGGTAAATGCAACATGATGAAATTAAATTACATTGAGCCTTTGTAAAATGACATATCCATTCAATTATAGTCTCGAGAAAATGGCATACATAACATGTATAAAGAATATTTGAATGAGTAAAACAATGATTACCCACCACACAAGTGGAAAACTATAATTATATAACATAAATAATGGTGTTTTGATAGCAAGCAAAATGAATAATGTCAATGTAAAAATGCTATACATTATTATTATTTTTGTTTTGATATGACCTAGTGCTATGAACTCATTTTGATGAAGAAAATAAGACTACAACTTCAACTCTGTTTCTTTCAATGCCTTTAGCATCTCCTTAGCCTTGTGGTAGTATTTTTGCAAGTCCGACGCATTTGTGGTCATCTTCATGGCAAAAGGAGCATCCTCATGGTTTCTTGCTCCCCTTCTTCCCTGTACTCTTTGTTTTTCTTCTTAGCTTTGTTTTTTTTTCTTGCTCCACAAGGGTCTTCATCCTGTCAATTTTCCCGCCTCGATTAGCTCCTTGGTAGCGCACTCCTCCTTGATAATGTTGAGTGGATGTTGAAACCCATCTTGATGCATACGCATTGTAGACTCTCCTAGCGTCAACAGTGTCAAATTCCATCCCCTCGAAAGGCACAACCGGGCTGGGAAGACACAACATCTTCTTCCTCATAGTAGACTTCTTCTTTGAGATGACACCTCCACATCAACATAGCTCTAGACAGCAGCAGCGGTCTGTTGGAGAAACTTTAATTGACATCAATCTCACCTCGCCCCTGCATAAAACAGTTGCAAAGGTTTAAACCATGACTAACATATGCACACAAGCAATGAACAAAGCTTGATGCAACATAATGAAACTTACTTTAGCAACTGGCCCATGTGATGTTTCAACAATCATGTCCCTACAATTGTTGTTGCTTGAGGTTGCAGCATGCTGTGGCAGCCCAACAGGTGCCTCATGTTGCATGTTTACATGGCTCGCATCCTGAAAAATGTCCATGTTGCAAAACTGGATAAGTAGATGTTTCACATGATTGAATCCTATGTTTCATTGCTACAAACAGGAAGACGGCAAGCATGGACAAGTTCAAACATTAGCATCCAATTACTGAATACTCTTACCAAAGAGACATGACAGTTTCGAACACTATTTTGAACATAGCTAATTTGAATAGCCGGAAGTCCGAACAAACTACACAGGATAGAATCAATTAATTATTCCAGTCCTTGAGACAATTTCATAGGAAACAAGGCAAAGTCTCCACCCCAAATCACTCGAATAGTCGCCACTGAAGGACAATTCCAAGTTCATCTTAATTTTCTATTCAAAATCGTGAGAAAAGTACTCAAATCGAAACAAAGAGTCGAGAGATTTTCAATCGAGACTTACCACTTTGGGGATCTCCGTCGAGGCGACCTTGGCCACATGCGGTCCTCCATTTCCACCCTTCTCCTCCCCTTCCCTCTCCGGTAGTACGCTGCGAACTCCTCCCCTCCTCCTCCACCTCGTTCCTCGGATCTGCGCCTCCACGGCGGCCCACGGGCACGCCCGCGGCGGCGGCGGCCGCCGTCGTGCCGACGCCCGGTACCATGAGCTGGGCGGGGCGATGGAGGACGGGCTGGGCGATGGAGGCGGGGAGACCTCCCTCCGGGCGTAGCGAGGAGCACGAAAGGGGCGGATGCGGCTTCGCCCGGCGGGCGGGGCGTGGCCGCCGAGGAAGCGGGGCTCGTGCGGTGGAGAAGAAACGGGGCTCGAAGCGGAGCAACATGCGGCGAGTAACGTGAGAGTTCCCGTGGGCTCTAGTTGGCGTCCGTCCGATGGGCCTAAAGCAGATAGGGGCGTCCGAGCGGCAGCTTCGACCCTATTAATTGCTAAAAAGGAGCCAAAATTAGTTGTAGCGCATCCAAATACGAGGGGTCATATATAGATAGATTTTTAGTCAATATTTTAACTAGTTGTTAGATAACTAGGCTGACTAATTTACGCTATTTTTTAGTCCCAAATAACTAGCCATGTGTATCAGATAAGCCAAAAGTACTGAATCCTTGAGGTGTCTGCACGCATTTATGCATTAAAAGTAAGGCCTTGCAGTATTTACTTGTCGATCTACTTGATTCTGAATTTCTGATCAGTCTTCTCTTACCACAATTCTTGTTCCGGGAATCATGGCCAGAAGTGGGCCGTCAAATGAAAACAAGCCCACGTACAGCAGATAAGAACAGCCCAAGTCTTACGTGTCATCTCCAGGCCTTTCCATGGCCATCTCAGCCCACGGAGCTTGTGCCTTTTCCTCTCTCTGTAATTACTGTAGCTTGCGGCTGCTGCTTGTGCCTTTTCTTATATTCGTTGTAGACCAGTAGATAATAGACGGGATGATTGTGCAGTTCTTAATCTGCCTGTGTAAGATCATCACTTCATCTGGACTTAAGAATAGCTGTACTTTTCTATATGAGATGATGAAATCAAACAAATGAACAGTTTTGCATCGTGTCGAAATCACCAAACAAGGTTGCTAATAAAACAGACTGTAAACCACACACTTCACAAGCGCGCACGCGATAAAGCCACGAACCATTGCTTCAGACCGTTCAGCCTCCAGTTCAGTTGGGTCCCCAGAGGAGCAGGTGCATGAGCTTCTCCGTCCTCTCGATCTCCGCCTCCCGCGGGCCGCGCCCGCTGCCTCCACTCGCGCTGCCGCTGCCGCTCCTCCCCCCGCCGCCGTCCGCACGCGCCCCTTGGCCCGCAACGTCGCCACCGTCTCAGCCTCCGCCTTCGCGTCGTGCCGGCACACAGAGACAGCAGCAGGTTCTGCCGCCGGCTCCGGCTCCAGCCTCGCGTCCTGCTCGTGTACGGAGGCGCGGAACGCGCGCTCGCGCCCGCACTCCCGCCCGTTGCACATGCCTGGCGTTCGTCGGCTGCGTTTCCACCGGCTCGTCGCCGATGCCGACGGCTCCCGACCACCACAGGCAACCTGACGGTTAGCTGGCTGGCTCCGTCCCGCTGCAACCTCTCTGTGTGTGTGGCACGCTTATACGCTACTGGTAGCTTGGTCAGATACGTTTTAGCGTTAGCCACCTGATGAATTTCTCAGCACGTTACTTATAGAGAGCGGCCCTTGCGTGAATTTTTCAGCCAGTCTGGGACCGGCCCTGGCTGTGGGCGCGAGACGACGAAGACCCGGTTCCAGGCGGGCTGAACGATGACGACGTGTCGTGCGGTGCCGTGCGCCGTGCGCGGAAAACGGTGGCTGGGAGCGGCAGGAGCCCACGGTTTCGGTGCCTTTTTGGCCCGTGCGCGTTGGTGCGGGGCCGGCCAGGTTTGTATTGTACCGAGCGGCGGCAGCAAAGCGAACCCAGCGAAAGCGCCCCCACGGAAACCAGTGGGTGGCGTGGTGCCGTGCCGGCGCATCGCATCGCATCGTGCTGCCCACACCACATCGGTGAAACCGCGCGCGATCCCGGTTGCGCGCTTGGTGGGATCTTGTCAGGTGTTTTTGTTGATTCCGCCCTGTTTGGCACGCGCTTAATTGTACGCTGTTCCTCTCGGTGAACTGCTAGGTTCTGTCCGTCAAAAAGGCTGTCACCAAAGATAGATGCATCCACACCCGTCGTGCAAAAGCAAAACTATGTGTGAGGCTGGAGTGACATCGCTGTTCTGGGGAAAAAGGATTCGTGAACCTGTGTTGCCAACAGGCTGAGTTTAGTGTCAACAACGTTTGTTTGCCCACAACTACAAATGCAATTCTTCAGCTCAGCTTAGTTCACCCAAGCAGAGTCTTAGACGAGCAATCCTGATCAAAGTAGAGAATGATGAGTAAAGGAATAAACTAGTATCTCGTTTGCCTCATTGTTGTGTCTGTATGTCTGTCACGTTATACAGCTTCGTCAACCATAAGTTTGTACTAGCGAAAATGTTGTGCGCGGCTCGGTAAAATCCTGTAAAATCGTGAACCACAATTATAGAAGAGGATGAGAGTAGAGCTCCTCTGTTTCAGAACGTGTTAAAACAGTAAAAAAAGTTCATCAAACGAAGTCAAGTAAAACTCAATTAAGAGTAAAATACTCCAATCTCAAATCGGTTCAATAAACAAATGACGTAAAACGAACGTTCCGGGCGTATGCAGACCACATGCACCTCACCATCTCACTCATTTTCGGCGAAAGCAAAGGGCTGAAATATTCTTCCACACGCGGCCATCAACCCCTGGTTTTGGGAACCTGGGTGTAGTCAGTCACTCTGCCGAAAACCAGCAACCAGCAGAGCCCCCTGTTTTCCCCTCCCGCCGCGTCCATCCTTCCCTTCTCCTTCCTTCCTCGCTGAACAGCAGTCTGCATCGGCTACCTGCCGGGCTGCCGGTGCCGGACATATATAAATTCGCCTCCCTCCCCTCGACATCGCCGCAGTGCAGAGCGTCAACAAAAGCAGACCAAGATTCAGAAGCAAGAACAAGTCTTAGACCGAGATCATCAAGCTCGGAGCTTAGGCTTAGCAGTGAATTAAGATGAGCGCGTCGACATCCGTGGCCGTGAGCAAGAAGGCGTCGTCGTTGGTGGTGGCGGCGAGCATGAGCGCGGTGGAGGCGCTCAAGGACCAGGTGGGGCTGTGCCGGTGGGACTACGCGCTACGCTCGCTCTACAACCGCGCGGCTGCCGCCAATAAGGCCGTCGTCGGCACCGGCCGCGCCGTGCCGGTGTCGCTCTCGTCGTCCCAGGCCGCGGGTGGCAGTGGCAGCGCCGCGGCCGCCGGCAGGGCCACCAGGCCCACCAGGCCCAGGCGGTCGGAGGAGGAGAAGCTGCACAAGGCGTACCACCTCGTCTGCTGGGGGCCCAATTAGTTCCTCTGTATACACGTCGATCGCGATTCGCGATTCCTCTTCTTCTTGGAGTACAGATACTGTCAGTCAGTGAGTCAGAGATGTATGTATCTGCAGATTTTGCATGTGATCCGTCCTCTGATGAGGGATGGCTGATGCCATGGGAATTGCTTATTGAATTGTTGGGTGGTAAACAAATGGAAAGGGGAAAATTTGTGATGTGATTTGTGATTACGGCTGTGTTTAGATGCCGAAACTGAAAATCCAAACTCACTATTCATCCCATCACATCAAAATGCGCAAGCATGTACGTATCGGACCACTAAATGTAGGTAAATAAAAAAACTAATTACATAGTTTTGATGTACACGACGGCAGACGATTCTTTTGGCCTGGATGCCACGCCTTGGTAGGATAATGTTTACCACAAACAAACGAAACGTCTTACGATTACTTTTTGATTTGAACAGTGTTTTTCCACCTTTTTCCCACCAACTAAACACAGCCTACCTCTTGGCTCTTGCAGCCCCAATTCGGTGCAAGACTCGTTTGTTGGATTCTCCACAGTTGATCGCTAAAAGAGAAAAGAGAAAGAGAGAAAGACTGCTGCCGTCAAACCTCATGGGTTGCATCGAGCGGCGTGGCTCAGGCGGCAATATTAGCGGTGACCGAGGCCGGCACCGTAGGGCAGCGCCGACCACTTATGGTGGGTCGGCCCACGCCCGCTTCGGCCGGCCGACGACGCCGAGGCGAGGCCTCGCCCGGAGGCGTGGACGACGACGGGAGGCCTCGCCGGAGACAGACAACGGCGACGGCGAGGGACCTCCTTCAATACCTTCTTGGGGGTATAGAATGGCGGCCGGGGAGGTAGGTAGGCCCTGCTGGTCGGCATGGTCGCCGGACGGCTTAGGTGCGCTTGGCCGCGGGGGGCGGTCGGGCCGGCGGGCTGGGGCGCCATGGTCGGATTTGGAGCTCGAGCCTCGAAGCTAGGGTTTGGGTTTGTCTGAGTGGAAGAAGAAGAGAGGGGGAAGGGGAAGAAGGCGGCCGCGGCCCAGGAACCCCGGGCCGCGGCGCTGGGCGGGTAGCGGCAGGGGCATCGCGACGCCGGGGCGAGAGGAAGAAGAAAGGTCATGGCAGCCGTTCTTCGGGCTACTAGTCGGGCTCGGCGTCGTCGGCGTGGTCGCCCGTGTCAAGAACTAGTATGCGCTCGGCTCTCTGTCGGGCAAGGGGCCTTTGTGAAGACCGAAAGTGACCGACTGATCTTTTTTTTTTTTTTTCCTTCAACATTTAAAATTAGGCGTCTCAAAACTCAAAACCATATAAATTCTCTCCATGACATCAATTTTAAAAAAATCAAGGTGATTTCATTATATTTTTCAGAGTTGATTTCATTCTTTTTTGGTAAAAAAATCATGGTAAATACTTGCTAAGATTTTTTAACCACAAAAATATCTTTAATATTCTAAAGGTTTGTGAATAAACTTAAATATAGATTAGGATACAGAAAATCAAAATGATATGCTCCCTCCATCTCAAAATAGATGCGTGCATGTCAAATTTTTTGACTAATTTTGTGGAGAAATGTGTGCCTTATATCTCCAAATATGTTTATTATGAAAACATATCCAAAGATCTATCTAATGATTACTAATTGTATATTATAAATATTAATATTCTTTAATATATAATGGGACAAACTTTTAAACATTGATTTCTCGGGAAGCGGGAATGACATCTATTTTGAGACGGATGGAATATTTAGAGCTTACGAAAGTATCCATTCAATAAATTAGATTTAGCTCCATAAAAAGAAAAAGTATTCAAAAAATATAGAATATTTTGAAAACATTGCAATAAATCAGTTTTGCATTCTTGATTATTACATCACATATTTTGTTGTTGAAAGTTCTTATAACATATTTGAACATTAGTGCGGATGCTTTAGAAATTTTTCATAAGTTTCTGAAGATTTCCTCATTTTTCTAGAGCTAAATCTAATTTTGGAAGCTTCTAGAGATATTTACTGCAAACTGTAAATTTTTCATTTGGGTTTTTGTGTCGCAATCTATGTGTAGGATTTTATTAGAATTTAAGAAGCTTGGAGGCATTTTCATGGTTTAGAAATTTTATCATAACTTATTGGTTTCTACAATTAAAATGACATTGAAAGACACTTTTCACCTGAGAATGGATGTACTCTAAAAGATTTTGAGAGCTGTAGGGAGTGAACGACTAAACTACCCTTATTGTTCTAGGAACTTTTGTCTTTTTGTGTGCATGTAGTGTGTTGGTTCAGCTTCGATGTACAAACAATTTTCTTCTTGGTGTGACTCATCTCATTTTGGTCCACCGGCGCCCCCCATCTTGTGTAAACCTTAGTAAAACATACGTAGAACATTTAGGTAGTATAAAATCCTCATTTTTAATAAATTCAAATTCAGTAAGGAAATAGTTCACCTCTTGTTGTAGTTTCTTTTGCATGACTTTGAGTAATCGGTCCTTGTATTAGCGGAGTCGCCGACTCCAAGTTGGTGCATGGCTTGGTGCAACTTGTATGCGCTTGGACCATATTTATGTAGTCGCTTTTTGGTTTATGTCCATTGGTTCGTGGCCAAGCTTTATGGTTTATGTGATTTGAGTTATGGTTTACACGTTTGATTGGGAACTCCTCGTCACGCTCTAAAATTGAAAAGGGCATTGTGTGGATTAGAAATCTAGTGCACATGTGTTTTACAAAGATTTGCATGCAACATGTCAGGAGTGGAGAAAACTCAAAAATATCAAAACAAAACTAAAATGGAAATCTCATCCCACTTCAAAACAGAAAAGGGTCGCATGTGGCTTAGAAATCCAACGCGAGCCATACAAAGATTTGGTAATACTACTCATTCGCTCGATTATATCATACCCTACTCTTTTATTTTCTCTCGACTCCCCTTGCATTTTCCTCTTCGCTTGGTCTTGGATTTGTCTTGATCTAACAAAGGTATCACATATCAAGAAATCTCCTTATCAAAGTGCAACGAGGATTTTGTGCTCGCTTCTCAACTACAACACATAAATTCATTCACCATACTATTGTTGTCTCAGAGGCTATAGATGCAAACAACTACTTATGCATAAAATTATGAAACTAACACCATAGATCAAATCTTAGTGGTAATAGAGGTGAAGTATATTTTGACACGAGTCATGACAAACGTTTGTGAAATATTCATCGACATAAGGTGGGGCACATGCCCCATACACCTTGCCACCTTACTATTTCTAACACAATCCTTGGGTAGGTCATTATGTGGGGGTGGCCAACTGTTAAGCCGGAACAAGTATAGCATGGGATCATCCTTGTTCCGGAAGGCGGTGTTCGGGACCTCGACGCTGTCATTCCACTTCTCTAAGCCTCAAGATTGACGATGAGCATTGATGAATGTCCGCATTAACGTGTCATGGCAATGGTTCTTCCACGGCCTACCGAGGAAATAGAGACGGCAACGGGCAACGTCGCCGTGGAGGCCGGGCGCCCATCATCTCGCCCCCGAGCAGTCCCGAAGACGGCCCGACTGGTCGTTGGGACAGTTGTGGCCCTTCGCCAAGATGACGCGGTGGCCGCCTGGCATCTCGAGCGGCGAACAATGAGGTTGCACTTGCAAGAGGCGGGGCTCGCTGGCAAGGCGCAGCGATGTGAGGTGTAGCCACCGCGTGATGGGGATTGATAGCAACACGTAGGCAAGTTTAGCACTGTGGTGACAGAGCAAAGGCCGAGGGTGGTGTTAACGATGACAACCGAGGAAAAGGCGCCCGTTGGCGTATTCGGCTCCACCTGGGAGGTGAGTGCCGGGGCAGAGGTCCACATGCTAACAAATCAAAGACCAGCAGATGAAGGTTGACGATTTGTACCGTGGGAAAGTGTCAAGAATCCCTTCGCGCACGGGGGGAACAAGGCGACAGTGTGGAGAGCGGCCCAATGTGCACTCCGACTTAGCACATATATTTGCGCGCCGAGGACGGAGTTTTGCCAATTGGGATAAGATGGGGAAGGAGAATGTCGAACTGTTGGAGGTGGTTTTTTCTTATTTTGCCAAAAAAAGAGATGGGGGAAGTGATACTGTTGGAGATGCTCTTACCCAATGATTTTTAATGTTACTCAATTCATGTGTATGTGTCTACCTTGTTACCCTATGGATATCCTAGCTTGTTTTATATAACTTAATGCCCGTGGGATATTCACATTGGGTAGAATCTATGTTAGTGCTCAAAATAAATAACTGTGACATGTGACTTGACTAATGGTATATGCAATAAATATTAAAATATGATTTTTTGGCAACTTTTCTAGGGTGGGGAGCATTTTGCTTTTTACATGACACTCTTGTGTCCTCCATAAAGACACAGTGATAGCTCGGGACTTACACTAGCACCTAATCTTCAAGATTGACGTAGTCACCATAGGCCCCTCGATGTTGAAAGAAATATCGTCTACCGCTAAAAGCACTCTGAAAATTTTGCTCCCACGCTAAGTCGAACCCAAGCACTAATGTACTACTAATGCTCTTATAAATAATGTCTCAACGTACATAGTCAAGCTACAACATAATGCACAAACGCATCACTGACGGACACATGAAGAATTAAAACTAAAAAGAAACCAAGAATATAGACCCTCCAATTTGCAAATTAGTTATCATTGTGCCACGTGTCCCTTTCAGGTAACTAATACAGTACTAGAAGATTAGCGACTTGCTCTAAAAAACGTAAAAAATGATATCATAGGTTGTATTGTTATTCCAAATGTTTTTTCAAAGCTATGATGACCTACACAATAATGTACAGTTGTTTACCCCAACCCAATACAAAGCTGTCTTCACGTGCAATCAGACCTCTGTACAAAGTTAGCAGCTGCATGCATGATCTCGATCGCCAATCAAACTGCACAAGAGATCACGTGCAAATAAACAAATCAACTTATCCACACAATCGAACATTTCCCACGAGCTCGCTTGCGCGCGCGGGGACGGACATCACATCACATCATCTCCCCTCGGCGTCGTGCTTGAGGAACCTGAGCACCTCGTCGGGCGGGACGTCGCGCCACACCCTGGGCCGTGCGGCGGCATGGCCGAGTTTGGCGAATCCGTGCGCCACACGGTTGCCCTGCCGCCGGACGTGGGAGACGCTCATGTCATCGAGCAGCGGCAGGAGCTTCTCGATCTCCCCGCACAGCCTGAGGTCCTCCGTTGCCTTCACCCGGGCGCGGCTCCGCACGACGTTCACCACGGTCAAGGCGTCGCCCTCGATCCAGACGCTGCGCCATCCGTTGGCCACCGCGAGCTCCAGCCCGCGCCGCAGCGCCGCGAGCTCCGCCACGGAGCTGGTTGCGGCGCCGATCCGCTCAGCGTACCCCAGCACGAACCCGCCCTCGTGGTCGCGGTACACGCCGCCGATGCTCGCGGAGCGCCGGGACGACGACGCGCCGATGCCGTGCAGCTTCGATGACCCGTCGAAGTTGAGCTTCAGACGACCAGGCTCTGGCTTCCTCCACGTGCTTGCCGAAGATGGCTCTGGCGCCGTCCCATTATTCCTGCTATGCAGGCCCCGGCGCCCACCTGGTGCCGCCGCCGCCATTCCGGCGGCGACGAGGCAGGCCGAGAAAGGGTGGCAGAGCAGCATGCTGCCAATGCCAAGAGGACGGTGCACCCGCAGCATTTTCGTTCCCCGGCGGCGGCAAAACGCGCGGCGACCTTTGACGTGTATTTAGCCCTCGTTCGTTCAGGCGGCACTTTCCTTGAAGCGATCGATCGCTGACCTTAACTGGTAGCTTGACCGGCCGGACAATGGCGAGACGTGCAGAACAGATCGAGGATGATGAGATGGTACGGAACCGAGAGACCGATCGAGATGGTTGCTGGAAATGGCTCTTGGGGGCTGGATCGGAGCTGAGCATATGTTGCCGTTGTCGAAATTCTGCGCTGTCCTTCCAGCTTGCTTGCTGGTGGAGGTACGCATATGTGCTTGGCTTGCATGGTTTCCCAGAATTGCCAAACGCGGGAAGCAACCGAATTGCCAGCGATTAGACTAGCTATTGGAGAGGAGAGCGCTCGCTTCGGGGCTCCTGAAAACCGCCCATGACCCACGCTTTACATGGGCGTGGTTGAATGAATTCCCATGTTTGCGTGTCTGAACATTGATTCCGAAGCCAGAATAAGGCATGTTCAACCCATAGACGGAGGGTCGTCTGTAATCACCTCGATTCTATCATACAGACAAGTGAAAAGACAGGACATACAACCCATGATCTATTTCATTGATTGTAAGCTATTTAATATGTTGATGTAGCCAAGATCAATGATAAATAATTTTTTTGTATACCATTGTGTTGCCACACGATCTGAACAATAACGGTTCACACGATCAGCCCCATCCCCGTTCAGAGGATCAAGTTCAGCGATAAAATTCAGAGGGAATAACGGTTTGTACAAGCTGTAGCTTGCCTCAGATAGCTAACAGAAACTTATAGCAAAATTCAGAAATTTTTCAACAAGCAGGATCGTGTCTGCCTTCTTTTTTTTTTTTTTGAATGTCAAATCGACTGCAAAATGCCCCGCTGCATTGCAATCTCTGAAGAAACATTGGGAAAAATAGAGAACGAGGAAACATGTAAATGCTTCAGTCAGCAACTCGATCGATCTGAATATGTTCAGCATATGTTCAGACTTAGATAATAGCAAGCTTCAGAAACTCGATCGATCAGGATGGACAGGCACGTCGGTGGGAGGTCGACTATGCCCACGATCAGCACCGTACGTCAAAGCGATGAGCCTGCCGGCGGCAGCCGGCAGCCGATTCGAACCAAGTAGATGCGCCCTGCCGGCGGCGCCGAACTCTGCGAACGGCCAGAAAAATTCAGGCAGGACTGCAGCAAGGGGGACTCGTGAGGTGCTCCCGTCGCGACGCGAGATCGATCACGACCGCGATCACTGCCGCTACGATCCTCGTGACCGCGACTCTGACGGTCTGACCGGCCCCGACGAGTGACGACGAATCGACGATCGGCGTTCGCCCATCGCCCGTCTGGCACATCACCGTCGTCGCGGCGTCGCCCATCGCGGCATCGCGGCCATCCCACAGAGCCACGACGGATATCTCTTCCTGTTCCGCGGCGGTCGGCGCTGCCGCTGATCGCGATCCACAGAGGCACGACAATGGTGGCAGCGGCGAGAGTGGTGGCGAAGTTTGGCCCACAACTTCCACTCCACGAACACCCGCAACTGATCCACGCGCATGTCGACTCGAAAAACTATCCCGTACAACGGTTTTTCACCTCGCGTCTCTTACCTCGGAGCACGAGCCGCATGGTCGTCTCGTGAGACGACGCGCTCGCCCCGTCTACAGCTCGCCAAGGGGATTCTTGCAGACCCGTTGTACACATAGGTGAAAGCCTAATCTAATTTGGACATATATGAATTTTAACAAATGACTTAAAAATTCAAATTTTGGTGGGAACCATCTGTTTCTAATTTATTTTTTTGAACTAGAGGGTATCCATTGGACATCCAATACATCCAACTTCCACTTAGAGTTTGTACATGCCCTAAGAGCAGCGTCGTTGGCGTGACGGCAAATTACTGTACGCAGTGAGCATGTTTTGTTTTTATCTCAGGGAGGGAAGGGAGTTGCGTTTCTAATTTTGTCAATTGGTCAGGCTTCACGCAAGTCAAAGTGCCGATCTGACTTGCGTCAACAGCAGGAATGGGCCAAATCGGCCAATGGAATAGCAGGATCAGCAATTCAAGGGAGAAATGGGCTAGATGATCACATTTAGCCCATTATATATAATTCCGTGGCCTGAACTCAGTTTCTTGGCTTGTTTCAAACTTTGGCCGGCCCAACTATCTTCATTTAATCAATCATTTTCCAATATTTAAGGTGTCTATTTTTTTTATTATTTATATTTTTTCACTATTTTACTGTAAAAATATAAAATTGTATCTTTGGTTCGTACTAGTTGCTTGTGTAATAACAACATTGTTTTATAAATATTCATAGCAGGCCCCCTTACGTATCTTTGCAACGAACAACAATTTTAAACATCCGAGGACGGGTACGAGGTTTCCAATGCAAGGTCAGCTGTCGTCCTAGAGAACATTAACAACGCAAGCGCAAGCATCTGATTGAAGGTCTCACGACTCCAAATTATGTCTGATACCGTGTTAGATAAGGATATAATTAAGGAACATGTTTGGGATTACTTAAACTCAGATCTATGGTCGTCCTAGCTAATGTGCGACAAGCAAAAAAAATCCTGTCGAACATCATGTTGTTCTAGAGATTCTTTTATTTTAGAATTACACAGTACAACTTAGATTCTTTCCACCGTATGAGACACAACGACCTTGACATTAAACTAGCCCTCGTGTTTTCCGTACTGCACAGTGGAGGCATTGTCGGTGTTTTGAGAACGGGGTATCCCCAAGTACCGGTAATAATTTATAGGTCGTGCGCTTCCCTCCCACGATGGCGTGTGCGAGCTTGGAAGACGAGGGGTTTATCGATTCGGGCCCCGAGGCCCTACATCCAGCCAGCTTGTGACATTTTCAGATTACTCGCACCAATTGTGCACAAGAACCAAAGCGGTTACAAGGTGTTCTCGGAGTGAAGAAAGACTTCAATCCGGAGCAAGATGGCTAAGTGTGAAAACCTAGTGGAGGGGATCCCTTCTATCGACATTACTCTCCCTTTTATAGTGTAAAGGAGAGATAATGTGTACAATACGTGTCACGTACAAACGCTCTTGTGTCTACTATCCGAGCTGTTAGGCATGCCATGCGAGCAGGGGACCTCGGGTTCTCGGAAGGGGAGTGCCCCGGGTGTGGACGCGTGTCTTGGAGTCTCTTGTGTTCGCGGTGTGTCGCCCGGGGGGAGGGTCTCCCGAGGGCCAAATGGTGACCCTAATCCCTTTATGGTCCACGCTTGGCTTGGTCGCGCCATGGCGTGGTGTCGACGCCCCAAGGGTCCTTGACTCGTGTCGCGGTCATGAAGCCGCAAGCAAATGAACAAGTGGGGTGTTTTCCGCGGGCAGGTGACGTGTGTGTGTTAGCCGTTCCTTTATGTCCCATCAACGGAGATGCGAGAGAGATAACAGGTCGTGAATCGACTGTGGTAATCATTGCCCCGCCATCGTGGCCTCGTGGAAGCGTGCATTAAATGCGGCCGCTCCCTACCACCGGGTTTGGCTTCCCCGAGGCGCCCGAGGGGTGTTTGGGGAGAGAGAGGAGCCAAGAGTGGGTCCCTCTATCCTTGGGCGAGGCGGAGGAGTCTCTCCCGAGGGTCGTAGTCCCGGGCGAGGTAGGGATCGCCTCCGAGACCCCCGCGGTCCTCGGGCGGCGGAACTTGGTCCCCGAGGCCTTGTCCCTCGGGTCGGGAGTAAGTTGTGGTAAAAGCGGGCTGTTGCGGGCTGGCGTCGTGAAGTGCGAGGCGATTTTTAGCCCGTATGTGGATGGGCTTTGATAAGCCCATCGGGGATTATTTCCCAGATTTCTTTCTTATTCTCATGACTATTCTGTTTGGTCCTTATTCTCTTTACTTGAGACTTCACCACGGGCCCCCTCGCCCTAAATTTGGGGCGATTTTAGTGAGTTGGGCCTTGCCAACCGAGTGTTTGTAGATGGGCGCCTTAGGCTTCTAAAGGGGGGGCCCAAGAGAGTTTCCGTATGTTAAGTCCTTCTTAGCGAATCCGCGGGCTTGGGGGGGCGCCGCCGTCCTCGGGCGTCTCTTAGGCCTAAAAATGCGTCTCAGTCGTCCAACTCCCCGTCGTCTTCCCATCGGTTATTCTTTTTGGGCCTTGGGGCCACGCCATCCTTCATGGGCTTACTTTCCCTATGGGCGATTATTTTTCGCCCCCGACAAGAGTAGCCCCCGAGCCCCGAGGGAGTAGGATGACTTCGTTCGGGGTTTTGTTAATTGACCCTCGGCTTTTTGGTCTACCTTTGATCTCGGGACTGGTCTTGTGCGAAAGCACTCCCGTTGTAGCCCCCGAGGCCTCGGAGGAATATTTTTATTCCTTAGAGGGCTTTTCTTACACGCTAGTAAGATTTGAACTACCCACTAATCTTTTGGAGGATGTGCATGGGAGGTCCGGAGATACGGGGGCAGTCGAGCCCGCGCTTATGTGCGCAAGGTCGTTCCAAACCTCTCCGTCTTTTTTACTTACGCTCCTCTCGTCGCCTTTTCCGGAAAGGAGGAGAAGGGGGGTTGCGTCATACTTGCCTCAGCGGAGCGAGTATGGCACACCCCGTTGGGCGTTGTAACAGAAATCTAAAAGCGGAGTGCTCGCGTGCCTCGCCGAAAGCAGGGGTCGGCTATGTGGTCCAGACTCACTCCATAAGAACTCCGGACCACCTAGCGGATCCGGGTCCCGACAGTTCGGTCCCGAGGGCGGGCCTCCCACGGATGGGACATCTACCTAGCGGTTCTGCAAGTAAGTCTTAGATAACGTTCGAAATCCCAAGTTCCCGAGAGCTAGGCTCGGCGGTTGTGCATTTCCTTCGCCCCTCGGTTGTCCTGAGACGGTTGTAGAAATCGGGAGGGCCCGACTTAGGATCCTCGGGACCGTCACGGTGAGCTCATGGCTTCGGCGTTTCCTTCGAGAGGTCACGCGATGCGGTGATTTTTCATTCCCGCCCCGAAGGCTCGGGCGCCTTCGGGAGGCATTTGAGTTTAGATAACGGACCGACATTTTACCCTTACCACGAGGGTCGGGCGCATTTGGCACGCCTTTCCATGTTACCTCTCGATGGCTTAACGTTCGCTTGATGGGACGGCTTGCTGCGGCGTTCGCAGAGCCGGCGCTCGCTGCATTAGCTGCGAGGGCCCACGGCGCCTAGGGCTATCCGCCCTTTGGATCCATTCGGTTGATCTTCCGCCACGCCGGTTGGGTTAACGGCGGTTTCCCATCTCCCCTATATATTTGGGGGTTCTCGCGGGGTGATTAATACGGCCTCCTTTCACCCCTCGCATAGTGCTAGTTCTCGCTTTCTCTGGCGTCCACGAAGCAAAGAGGAAAGAGGGCGTGGAGAAGGAAGGGATTAAGGAAAAGGCAAAGAGGTAATCACACTTACTTGTTGTTATGCTTCCATTTGTTGCGGTTGCGATTTCTTTGCGGAAGGGGGGCGTCGCGCGAGGAGGAGGGAGTTTCCCTTCCTTTAGATCCTCTGCCTTGGCCCACGCCGCGTCGGTGACCGAGGCAAAATTGCTGCGGCCCGGTGGATGAGGGTCTTTGCGTCGCCGTCACGGATGACTCACGGCGGAGTGGTTGGTTCTCGACGGCGTCTCACGAGGAGCCACAACCCCCATCCGGGTACATTGTAAGTATGATGGATTACCACAAGCGAGGCCTTGGCGTCTTGCGGGCGAGTCGGTTCATGCGGGCAATCCCGCATTGGTGCGGCGTTGAACTCCATCGAGATCCCCAAACTCGATTGCCCCCGTCGATTTTTGTGGCTCTACGTGAGGGTTTCTTGGGAATCAAGCCCCATTGGGAACTTTGGAGGTGGTTCTTCAAGGCGGAGTTGAACACCACGAGCAGGGCCTCGGCTCACCGCTGACGGGCGGTGCGGGCCGGAGCTTGCGTCATTCAACTCCGCCCCCACGATAAGCAGGGGGTGAACGAGCGGAGGAGTACATTCCCTCACGGCTCACGGGTTCGAACAAAGGATAGCGGGAAGAGTGGTTCTACCTGCGGAGCGGCGGAGGGTCTTAGGCAAGATACACCGGGCGTGATAAAGGTGAGCGACCACTTTGGAATTATGGGCCTCGCATGGGCGGGAGCAACATCACCTAGATGCCCCTTGGCGCCGCCGTCCCGTCGGCCGCGTGATCATGATGTAAACGCGGGATTGTGGTTGCTTTCTCTCGTCGTCAAGTCCTTCCTCTTGTGGAGAGAGGCTGCTTTACCTCGGCGGAGATGACAAAGGATGCCAACTATCCGGCACCGGATGGCATTTGGGGATCTCGGGGAAGCTCACGGGCGCCCGGGTCCGCGTGTTTTACGGGCGACAAGACTCCCAAGGCGATCCGAGGGGATTGCGTCGTCCGGATTCGGGATATATTTCGGTGGTAAGTCACGCTTTGCTCCCAATTGCGTGATTCTCCTTTTTCTTTTCGAGGGTTGGTTACGAAGTTCTATCTCCTTCTTTGATTCGGGGAGAATTTGAACCACAAAAGTCGCTTCCCAGTTCACGAGGACCGAGGCCCGTCGGGGAGGCCAATCGTGCTCGAAACGGCGGGAGCGGTTGAGGAAGGCCGGCGGATAAGAAGAAGGCGGACAAGGTGGCTTTGAACAATCGGCGTCGGGGGCGGCCAGGCGCGGTGAGTCAACGGAGTCCTCGGCGGCGGACTCGCCTCGTCTTCGAGGGGAGAGTGGCGCACTCTTCCGTCGGGGATGCCGCTATGGGGTCATTATCGGGGCCCAGGAGCGGTGCGAGTTAATGGAGTACGCTAGACATCGGGCGGCCGGTGGCGGGAGCTTCCTAAAGGAACGCGTGTAAAATGCCTGATTCCTCCATGTTCGGGCGGGAACTTGGGTGAGCCTAGGGATCTCTCGGAACGTGACCAAACGCCACTCAAGTCTGCGGCAATAAGTAGGGAACCAGGAGACCCCTCTCGGGAACTCTGGCTCCGTCTCGACAAGAGGCCGATCCCGGTTTAGGGACTAGGAGCCGGTCTATTCCCAAGTCTCTGCTAGGTCTCGAGGCGGCTACTACCGAAGGGCTGCCCCCAAGGTCCCGCGTGAGTTGATCCTCCTTCTCTGCTATGCCTTAAACCATCTTATTCTTGGGCTGGTTGTTTTTGACCTTCTTTGTATTTTTATGACAAGAAAAGAGTTGAACCGCTTGCTCTCCATCCTCGGAAACAACTTAAGTCCATTTGCTCAAGCCGGCTGGTCAAGGACGGCAGGTCGTCACGACAGGGGTTTCCTTGCCGCCCGGCGTCTTCTATTGTGATCCCATCGTGGGTGACCCGGCGATCGAGGGGGCGAATGTTGGCCTTGGCCCAACCCGGCTCCGTTTGGGCGGGCGCGCCATCTTCCGAGGCCCCGATCCGTCTAAGGAAGCTTCAAGGTTCGGGTTGGAGCCGACTTCTTCTCCTCACGCTTCACCACCACAAGCGGCGGCGTGGAAGTTTCAATCCACGAAATCATTCAGGTAGGGGTCTCGAAGCGGTGTTGTGGGGAATGACCCGTCGGCAATCCCAATCCTTTACGGCCCGGGGTCATTCCCGATCCTCTCGGAGAAGTCCTCAAGACGTCTGTTTGATGTGGCCGTGCTTTATTGCCGCCCTTGGTGCCAACCAACAACCTTCAATTGGCGATCTATCCGTCATCGATTTAGGCCTCTCTTTGTCTCGAGGATGCTTCTAGTAGCTCGATCCACGAATTGCTTGGGATGACCCGTGAAGGCCCCTCGGATTTCTTTTGTTCGGACTTCCCGGCATGGGAGAGGATTCGAGTCACATGTTGCTCCCCTAACGATCCCAATGCCAGGGGGTGGTCACGCAATTGAGCTCGGGAGGCGGTGGAAGGAGGCCCCTCGGGGGCTTGTGATCGACGATCGCCCCGAGGTCGCCACTTGGAGGGAGTATGATCGATTAAGAAGTGGGCAACCGAGGGCTTGGAAAGGATCGGTCGAGGTTCTTCGCCATCGCTTGTCTCGGGCATCGATGAGGTTTGTTCCTCTTCCCTTGGGTTCTTTATTTTGATATCTGTTTTCCCTATCTTAATTTTCCGTGCGCCTCGATGTTCAGTAGAGCTTGAAGCGGTTTGCCCGCGAGAAGTCCGAGTTCTTGCCGAGGAGGAATGCCGCGAGATGGAATGCCCTTAGTAAACTTCGGGCGAGTTGAAAGAGACAAAAAGAGGGAGGCGACCCGTCTCTCCGAGCTCATTACTGAAAAAGAGGGCCGGTTTCGGTCCTTGATGATGGAGGCAGCCCCGCCAAATCCATGGCGGCTAAAGCAAAGTGGGGACGCGAACCGGGCTATCCGCGGGCTAGCGAGGAGGGCGTGATCGAATCCCTTAAGCCGTTAGAGGAAGCCCGAACTTGGCGCGACCAAGCCCGAGAGGAGGCTAAAAACAATCGGAGATGGCAAATGCTCAACACTTTCGGGTGGAGGAGTTATCTCGAGAGGTGGACTCGGCGAAGAAGGATGTGGAGGCGGCCCGAAATTTGTCCATTAACGAGCATAATGAAATGCTCAAATGACGTAAAAATGTGGGAAGGTATAATTTCTCCGATTCCAATTGCGGTTGAAAAATTGATGCTTTGTCATGGCTTGTAATCTTGGTTTTCCTTTTCAGAGGCGAGAAACGCGGGCGGAGGCCGTGGAAGCCGCTACCAATATGTCAGTGCCTTAATGCCGAGGAAAACTCACGCAAGGAGTTAGAGGCGGTCGTTTCGACCATATTCGCTCGGTTCGGGCCTTCGGATCTGGTGTCCGGTAACTCGTGGGAGCCGACCGAGTGCCTTTTGGGGGATTCATCCAGGCGCGGTCGGGGTGCATTCCGCAACGGGTACGGTCTTTGCCTTGCGGTGATGTGCTCGCATTTCTCCTTGTCGGACCTAAACCCTCGAGATCCTTTCAAGGGCTTTTTCTTGGGACGTCAAGATGAAGAAGAGGAAGGGGTTCGATGAGAGGGCGGATGAGCGTAAGATTGCCGACTTTCATGCTCGGGCAGAGGGTCCGCGGGCGTCTTTGGCCACCCACTTCGAAGATGAAGTCGCTCCCCCTTTTTCGCCTCGCGGAGTCCGGATATGAGGCAGCCCCCGGAGCCTATGGATGCTTCCTCCGAGGACGTCTTCGCGGGTCTTCCGGGGAGGATGATGAAGGCCGAGTACCTCGGGGGCCTCCACCCCCAACCTTCCATGCCCGATGCGGGGGTCGGAGAATGTCCCGGCCCGTAAGCTTCTTGAGCCTGCGAGTAACTTGTAATAGATGTCACGAGAGGCTTTTGTAATTGGGATCTTTTAGGCTTGATGTTTTTTAGTAAACATGTTAACCTTTCACTTCTATCTAGCTTCTTGGTTCGTCTAAGTTGCCTTCGTATTTTTCTTCCCCGAGTAAGTTTGGCGATGGATACCCGGGGGGTGGTCCTTGAGCCTTTTCTTGCCTTGTTAAGGGATTTCTACGAAAGGTTCTTACGATTTAAGCATGATACAGTTTAAAAAAAGCTTAAAAAGGCAGAGAGTTTTTTTCTTTAACTTTTCCAAGGGGTTGTCATAAGGGGAGGGTTCCCCTCGATAGCCCCGAGGGAGGTTTTGTCTTTTGAGTGGCTAAAGACAAAACCTACCTAATATAAGACTTGGACTCATAGCTTTTGTGGAAAAAGAGTTCTTTTATTGCTTTAGTACAAGATGTGTATGTACATCGCATATTTGTCGGGTTCTAAGGGTAGAACAGATGAAGTTGCTCTATATTCCAAGCATTTGAGTACACTTCACCCTTCTCGATTTTTTAAGTTTGTATGTCAGGGTTTGAGTACTTCAACTATGAAATATGGCCCTTCCCATGGAGGTGCTAGCTTGTGGCGCTCTCGATTTGTCTCTTCTTAGCTTTAACACTTGGATCGTTGACTTGGAAGCCTCGGTAGTCCAAGTAAAGTGCTCAGTCTTCTTTAGAAGTCTATATAGGGGTAATCCCTTCTCTCCCAACCTAGAGATGAATCTGGCCGAGGGGCGCTAGACAACCCATGAGCTTCGGACTCCTTTAAGATTGGTTATTGGCTCCATGTTGGTTCTTTGCCGCGACCTTGGCCGGGTTGGCCTCAATACCCCTTTGTGAGACAATGAACCCAGAGGAGCATCCGCGAGGACCCGAATACACATTTCTCTAGGTTGAGCTTGACACCCTTTTCGTTTAAGCATTTGAACGTTGCTGCCCAAGTCTTCAACTAGGTTTGCCATCTTTTTCGATTTTACCACTATGTCGTCAACATACGCTTCAACTATTCGGCCTATGAGTTAAGCCAAACACATGTTGCATGCATCATTTGGTAAGTGGCTCTGCGTTCCTCAACCCAAAAGGCATGGTGAGGTAGCGGTACATTCGAGGGTGTTATGAATGAGGTCGCGAGAGTTGATCGGACTCTTTCATTTTTATCGATGGTACCCGGAGTATGCGTCAAGGAAGGATAGTGTTTTTCGCACCTGCGGTGGAGTCAATGATTTGATCGATCCAAGGTAATGGGAAAGGAACTTTGGGGCATGCTTTATTAAGACTAGTGTAGTCAACACACATACGCCATTTTCCATTCTTTTTCTCTACTAATACAGGATTAGTTAACCACTCAGGGTGGGACACTTCCTTGATGAACCGGCCGTCATTAGCTTACGGACCTCCTCCCCGATGATCTTGCGCTTGGCATCGTCGAATCGCCTCAACCATTTGCATCCTTTGGTTTGGAGCCGGCTCGGATGTCCTAAGGAGTGCTCGGCGACTTCCCTCGGTATGCTGGCATGTCGAAGGACTCCATGCAAACGCGTCTTTGGCGTTTGCACGGAGAAAAGTCGGTGGCTCAGTTTCTATTTACGGTTGAGCTCGGGCGATGGTCGGCTGGCTTCTCCCGGGATGCTTAGGATCGGTGGAATGGTCTTTGTTGCTTTGGAGGCTTCAAAGCTACCGCGTGTCGCTTGGCCTCGGGTTCTTCACACATTTTGTCGAAACTTTTAGAGACATGCGATAAGCAAGCTTGAGATATGGCGGCGCCTCCGCATACTCGACACTTTCGACATCGCAATTGTATGCGTGGTGATATGTCGAGCCGGTAGTGATGACCCATTAGGCCCTGGCATCTTTAGCTTGAGGTATGTGTAGTTGGGTACGGCCATGAACTTAGCGTAACACGGTGGGCCGCCCAAAGACGGCATGGTAAACTCCTCAACCAGGGACCTCGAAAGTCGGGGTCTCCCCGTCGAAAGTTCGAAGGGGTACCACCGGCGGGGTAAGTCAATGCCCGAGGGGGTTTTACTTGCTTCAGGGACAATGCCGTTGAATGCCGGCCCCCCTCTGCGGATCTTGGATTTGTAATCTTGAGTAGGTCGAGGGTCTCCTCATAGATGAGATTGAGACTGCTCCCTCCATCCATGAGGACCTTGGTTAATCTTGTGTTACCAATAATCGGATCCACTACCAATGGGTAAGCCCCTGGGTTCGGGATATGGTGCGGATGATCCTTTTGGTCGAACGTGATTGCTTGATCTGACCACTTGCGAAGCTTGGGGGTGGCTGGCTCCGCAGAGAAGACCTCACGTCGCTCCTTCTTTCTTTGTCGCGCGATCATATTGCTCGCCCCGCCTCCAAAGATCATGAAGCAATTATTGACCTTTGGGAACTTGGAATCTTCCCCGTCCTCCACCTCGGGCTCTTCTTTCTTCTCTTCATCTTCGGGAATTGTCCCGAGCTTGTTGAAGTGTTTGCGGAGGGTCTTGCATTCTTCTAGGGTGTGCTTGACAGGGTATTGATGGTTGGTGCAGGGTTTTTTAAGCATGTCATCAAACTTGCACGGGGTGCCGAGATCCCTTTCTATCTATGGCGCGACAAGATCCTCCTCGAAGTCACCACTGCGCCCGGACCCTTGCCTCGTCTGCCCTTGTTCTTTTCTTCTTTTTGGTGTCGGGGGATTTGACCCTCGGCCTCCGTCCTCGGCGCTTCCTTTTTTTTTGGAAACTTGATCGAAGAGTGCTCGCGGCCTCTTCGCCACTTACAAACTTGGTGGCAATGTCCATCGGTCGTTGGCCGGTTGGGGTTCGGCGCCCTAATTTCTTGGCGAGCTCTCGGCGGGTGGTGCCCGGGGAAGGCTCCAATGGCGTCGAAAGTCGGTTACATTCGGGAGTTCATTTCTTTGCTTCGAGAAACGCAGGATGTAGGTGCGTGGGGATTCATCAGGGACCGGCGGCAATTCACGAGGTCGGGGAGTTTCGGGGCACGAGGGGATGTGCCTTGAAAAATTCCTCTAAAGACCCTTACGAGGTCATCCCGGCTGAAATCGGTTAGGTGGGAGGTGCTCGAGCCATGCTCGTGCCGACTTCGGAGAGGTAGAGGGGCGGGCTGCGGATGATGACCTTGTCGTCATGAGCTCTCGTGCCCCGGCGTGCCAATCGATAATCATCCGGCCGGACCTCGGGGCATGTTTATTTGGAGTATTTTTCGATATGGCTCGGGGAAAGCGTGAGGAGAGCGGCGCCCTCTCGGATTTCCTTGGTAAAGACTTGAGGCCCCGAGGGGTCGCGAGCCGCTTCGCTCGTTACGGTTGCCTTGGCGTTGCTCGATTTCTTTCCTTAAATCGGGAGCTGTTGGTTATCGTTCGGCTTTCGTCCCGATTGTCCTCTTTTGCTGGCTATAATTCGGGCGGTGTTCCGAGACGCGTTGCCGCACATCACGATTGGATCGATTGTCGGCTAGTCGCCTCCCGAACGGATCGGGACTACCGATCGCGCATTGGCTCTTGATGTCTTGAGGTCGCATAGTTCCTGGAAAGCCGAGCTCGCCTTGTTGGATCCGCGGCTTTATCGAGGAGCTCCTTGAGTCCGTCAGTGGCCTCCCCCCGGGGGTCGAGGGTCGGGCATTTCCGAACAAGCATTGCAACCGCAGCCACGTTAAGGCCGGGCACGGTTGAAGGGAGCGCACTTTGGTGGGACGTGAGTTGTTCCCCGTATTACCGGGCCGCCGGGGCTTGAGGCGCGCAGCGGGTTTCTCGCCGTTGAGCGCGTTCGGCGGATGGTTTGCTCTAATCGTCGCGACGCGCTCAGCCTCGCTTGAAGTCGGGCCTCAACGTCTCCGTAGGCGTGTGTTTTGTTTTGCCCGGGCCGCGACCGGGCGTCATCGGGCCGACGGCTGGTGCCGGCGGGACACGTCGTCGTGGCGGGACTTCCTGCGTTGTCATCACTTTCCTTGGGGGTCGCAAAACCGACCATCCGCGAGCTCAATGTTATAGCATTCCCGAATGGGATCATAATATTCATTATTGAAAAAGCGAGTTCGGAGTCTACAACACAAAGCTGCCCCGGGGTGATACCCTAAGCTTAGATGCCCATCATGGATCTCCCGAAAGTAGGCTCCGACCGTCCCTTGGTGAGGGGGGGGTGTCCTCGCCCATTGGTGAATAGGTCGTCCCAATGGACTTGCGTAGCGAGGGAGTCTTCATAGTGTCCCCTCGCGCCATCGCTCGTGTGCCCCGGGCGGGGAACTCCCGGTTCGCCGCGACACCGTAGTGGTGGGCCGCCGGGCGTGGTGGTTGTCGCACCCAACGCCCGTGGATGTCAGGGGCGTTGTTGTCGCACGCCGCTTCGCCCATATGTAAGCTTCTCCGGTGGGCCGAATGGGCGCCGCCGTGGGGCTCATGGGCTCTTCATTGCCCCGTTCTCCCTTCCATGGGTGTCATCGTATCGGCCGCTTTTGTCGAGCGCGTAGCCGCTCTTCTCCGCGGTGTCGACGAGCATGGGGAAGAGGTCGTAGTTAGCGGCGCCCTGACGCGTCGCCGGCGGCGGGCGCCTTCCGGCGGCGGCGCCCATGATGTCGGTTGCGCCCCCTTGGTGCTTGGGGCGGTTGTCTTCCGGTCGTTCGGAAGGGAGATTGCCCGGATGTCGCGTGATCCAGTATCCGGAGCTTCGCCATCGCGAATCGCGGCAACATTCCCCGTCCTTCTTCGTGATCCGGCGAGTAGGACGGAAGGTGGCGATGTCGCCATCTAGGTTTTTGGAAGTGATCTTCGCACGCCGCTCCCTACAGTGCGCCCAACCGCCGGTGTTTCGAGAACTAGGGTATCCCAAGTACCGGCAATAATTTATAGGCTGTGCGCTCCCCGCCCTCGATGGTGTGTGCGAGCTTGGAAGACGAGGGGTTTATCTGGTTCGGGCCATGAGGCCCTACGCCCAGCGGTTGTGACCTTTCGTATTACTCGCACCAATTGTGCACAAGAACCAAAGCGGTTACAAGGTGTTCTCGGGAGTGAAGAAAGACTTCAATCCGGAGCAAGATGGCTAAGTGTGAAAACCTAGTGGAGGGGATCCCTTCTATGCTGACATTACTCTCCCTTTTATAGTGTAAAGGAGATATAATGTGTACAATACGTGTCATGTACAAACGCTCATGTGTCTACTATCCGGAGCATTAGGCATGCCATGCGAGAGCCGGACCTCGGGTTCCCGAAGGGAGTGCCCGGGTGTGGATGCGTGTCTTGGAGTCTCTTGTGTTCGTGTCATGTCGCCCGAGGGAGGGTCTCCGAGGGCCAAATGGTGACCCTCGGATCCCTTTATGGTCCTGGAGTTGGCTTGGTCCGCGTCATGGCGTGGTGTCGGCGTCCCAAGGGTCCTTGGACTCGTGTCGCGGTCATGAAGCCGCAAGCAAATGAACAGTGGGGCTGTGTTTTCTGTGCGGTGTGGCGTGTGTGTTAGCTGTTCCCTTTATGTCCCATCAACGGAGATGCGAGGAGATAACAGTCGGGTGAATCGCCAGGTGTCGACACTCTGTCATCGGGCCACGTGAAGCGGGTGCATTAAAGCGCGGTCGCTCCCTACCATCGGGTTTGGCTTCCCAAGGCGCCCGAGGGGGTGTTCTGGGAGAGAGAGGAGCCTTGAGTAGGGTCCCTCTATCTCGGGCGAAGGAGGAGTCTCGCCCGAGGGTCGAGTCCTCGAGGCGAGGCGGGGGATCGTCTCCAGAGACCCCGTGTCCTCGGGCGAGGCGGAACTTGGTCCCCGAGGCATTGTCCCTCGGGTCGATGTAAGTTGTAAAAGCGGGCCGTCTGGCCGGCGTCCAGAGTCGCATTTTGATTTTGGCCACTATGTGGATGGGCTCGATAAGCCCATCGGGATTGTTTCCCTAGATTTCTTTCTCATTCCCATGACTATTCTCATAGGTCCTTATTCTCTTTACTTCGGAGACTTCACACCAGGCCCTCCCGGCCTAGGCTGGGGCAAGAGGAAGAGCAGAGGCGTGGCGTGGCGAGAATCGAGGAGTTGCCGCAAGAATGGCGTGACGGACGGCATGACGGGTGGCGGCGTCGGGCGTGTATGGCAGCGCCGGGCGCCTTGGCGGTGCAAGGTCTTTGGCGGCGCGGGTGGCGGGGCGGGCGGCGGTGGCGTCGGGGGGGAGCCGACGGAGCGATGGCGCAAGAAGGAGCTAGGGAGCAAGGTAAAAACCTAATTATTTTCTTCTTGATTGTCTCACGATAGTTGCCCCCCATATTTATATGAGGGGTTTACAATTGCTAACGGGTCGAGACCCATTAGTCTTTTCGACTATCTTTAATTTAATCTAATAATTATAATAATAAAGATAAATAATAATTAAATATTCAGCCACTCGCTTATCTCGGGCGACTCATTGACTGAGTCGACATCTCTCCCCGCTTTGGAGATTCAGCTCGCCCTCGATCTGGAAGTCCAGGATAGATTTTGTTGAATAATTCAGCATCTTCCCATGAAGCATCTGCAGCAGATTTGTTCTTCTATTTGATGAGCACTTGAAGCTGACCACCTGGCGGACTCTTGTTTTGAGCATTAATTCAGGTTCGGGGACCGGTGTGCCATCGTGAATCGAGGTAATTCGGAATATCTGTAGGTATCTCCCCCCCACGATGTGGTTTGAGCATCCGACATGAAAGGCATTGTGTATAGGGTTCGAGGCGGCGATTCAATACATATGTTTGCGGGTGTAATGATCTTGGCGATCTTTGAAGGGTCCAAAATATTTAGGAGAGAGCTTGCCTTTGTGTAAATCAGATATTGTTGCCACGAACGGGATAAAGTTTGAGCCAAACATAATCACCCACTTTAAATTCTCAAATGCGTATGTTTTAGCATCAAAATATTTACGGTAATAATCCCGAGACAACGCAAAGCGAACCTTTATCCGATTGAGAAAAATATCCCGCTGAGTTAGTAAATCATCCACGGTGGTAATGTTGTCTCACCCGGATGATAACCACGAATAGTAGGGGGATCACGCCCATACACAAGTTTGAACGGGCGTTGTTTTGGTCGATGCATGATATGAAGTATTATAGCAATATTCAGCCCAAGGTAACCATCTTACCCAATCCTTTGGTTTTATCGCAGTCAAGCGGCCAAGCAGATACATCGTAATAATTTTATTGGACGACCTCGCCTGGCCATCTGCTTGAGGATGATAAGCCGATGTTGGTGACAAAATAATGTTGGATAGGCGGAAAATTTCTTTCCGAATTGACTCATGAAGATGACATCCCCGTCACTAACCACCGATCTTGGCAAGCCATGTAGTCTAACAATCTTCGAGAAAAATTTACGAGCTACTGAAGTTCTTTGTATACGGATGAGAAAGGGGTATAAAGTGAGCATACTTGGATAGACGATCAACCACTTTGTTAAGATTACCGATTTAGATCCAACTTTCGGAAGAGCTTCAATGAAATCCATTGAGATATCCTCCCGGATCTGCTCTGGAATTGGTAAAGGCTGAAGAAGCCGGTAAAAATTTGGATGAAGGTGTTCAGTTTTGTTGTGTTGGAAAACCAAACAATCATTCACAAAATCTGTGACAATCGTTTATCATGTTTGACAAAGAAGGTCCGACGGAATCGATGCAATATTTTCTCGTATACCCTCATGTCTTTGAATCATGAATTGCATGGAGAATAGTCTCAAGATGTTTGGGACGATTTGGAAAGCCATACCTTTTGTTGAACAAGATCAATCCATTGCGAACTTCCCATGCGAGTCCTTACCGTTGATTATAGAATCAATAAGGGCTATAGCTTCATCACTGAATGCAATTTCCTCCCGTAGCCGATCAAATAACTCTAATTGAATTTCTGAAATAGCCATGAGGGAAGATTCATCCGTACTGCAGACACATCACATTCCACCACAAATGATTTATTAAAGTCTGGAATTTGGAGAACCGGTGTTGATGATAAAGTCCTCTTAAGGTGCTCAAAAGCTGTTGTTGCCAAGGGTGTCCAACAGAATGAGTCCTTCTTAAGAAGATCAGTCAAGGGACGTGCAATTGTACCATAATCCATTATAAACTTTCTGTAGTAACCAGCGAGTCCCAGAAAGCCTCGCAATTCACGGAGAGTTGTGGGGAGCGGCCAAGCGGTGACGGCCTCAATTTTCTCCGGGTCAACAGCCACTCCAGCATCCGATATAATATGTCCCAAATAACCCAATTGTGATTGACCAAAGAGGCATTTAGATTTCTTTAAGAAGATATTATGAGATGCGAGTACCTTGAAAACCTCTTCCACATGGTGGAGATGCTCAGACCAGGATTTGCTAAATATCAGTATATCATCAAAGAAAACCAGCACAAACTTACGCAGAAACGGTCCCAATATATCATTTATCAAAGCTTGAAAAGTTGAAGGTGCATTGCATAATTCAAATGGCATGACCAAAAACTCAAAGTGCCCATGATGTGTCCTGAAAGCTGTCTTTTCGATGTCCGGAGGATGCATGCGTACCTGGTGATAGCCTGAGCGAAGATCTAATTTGGTGAAGAATTTTGCACCTTCTAGTTCATCCAGTAATTCAGCAATAACCGGTATTGGAAATTTGTCTTTCAAGGTACTACTAGTGCCTATATATTCGAAAAAACATTTGGTCGAGAGCTAGCTCGTTTGCCGACGCTGGCCCTGGCCGGCCGGATATCCTCAATCATTCCACCTCGGCGTCGCGCTGCAGGAACCTGAGCACCTCGTCGGGAGGGACGTCGCGCCAGACCCTCGGGCTCTCGACCCCATGCCCGAGCTTGGCGAAGCCGTCCGCCACCCGGTTGCCCTGCCGCCGGACGTGCGAGACGCTCACGTCAAGCTTCGGCAGCAGCTTCTTGATCTTCCCGCACAGCCGGAGGTCCTCCCGTGCCCTTACGCGCACGCGGCTCTGCACGACGTCCACCACGGTCATGGCGTCGCCCTCGATGCAGACGTTGCGCCAGCCGTTGGCCACCGCGAGCTTCAGCCCGCGCCGGAGCGCCGCGAGCTCGGCCACGGAGCTAGTCGCCGTGCCGATCGGCTCCGCGTAGCCCAGCACGAACCTGCCCTTGTGGTCACGGTAGACGCCGCCGATGCTCGCGCTCCGGGACTTTTCCTTCGACGACCCGTCGAAGTTGAGCTTCAGCCGCCCGGCCTCCGGCTTCCTCCACGCGCTTGGTGACTCCGGCGACGTGCCATTGTACCCCGGCGCCCGAGCGGCCGGCGCCGCCCTTTGCACCGGCCAATGCCAAAACGACGGTGCACCCGCAGCATCGTTCCGCTCTGTTGTTCAAACGATCGATCGCTCACGGGAGGATGGCGAGGCGTGCAGAAGACAGAGGATGTGATGGTACGGAACCAAGAGAACTGAGCCGGCCGCTTTGGAAATCCTAGACGTACTGGCTGGCTTGCTTGCTGCAGTGGGTGAGTGGGGAAGGTAATTGCTTGCCTTGCCTTGGCTTTAAACAGATCGATGCACCCACGATGCACCCACGCATGGCAATATTGCGTCGTGGCATTTGAGAAGGGGCGCCACGAGACGTCTGACATTTGATGGTGACCCGATTGCCACCTCGTCGACGGCCGCTCTCGCGATCGGCGCCACCTTGCACGGCCATGAACACCCGACCCCTGTGCAGTGGAGACTGACACCATCACTGCTTCGATCTCCCTCGGCCTCCGTTCACGAAACTTTTTTTTAGGAAAAAAAATGTTTCTTGCAATCTTCCATTTTTAAGTTAGAAAATTATAATCACGTAGCTTTTTATTTATTTAGAAAAAATGTTTCTACAATTTTTTATCTTTTAAGAGTAAGTTATTATTGCTTATTTATTTAGTTGGTGAAATATTTTGGGTTCATTATCTATAATACTTTTTGTTTGTATGTATTTAGTAATTGTTGTCACATAATGGACTAACTTGGCTGACAAAGTCCAGCCAAATTTTACAATTAGTTATTTTCTTTATCTAGATATAATACTCAATGCATACGTCAAGAGATTCAATATAACGGACTACTGTAGCAGTTTTTGGGTTCCTTTTCGTGAACTAAGCATGGCCTATACATATAAATTTACTATATTATTATTTTATAAGATATAATTTTCTCTCACAACTTATCCTAATAACTTTGTCACTATACTTCTGTCAATCATGCAATTATGCTTTTGACAAAGGGTAGCCATAACTATACGTCTGTCAAATTAAAGTAAAATAGGCGCGTATGATGAACAATAAGGAAACTTTGTCACTATATCTATCATCCCAACAGTATGAACATTTACATATCACATGCTTTGACAAGGGTAGCCATAACTGAACGCAACGATTTATATGTAAAGAACCTCGTCGAGATGAATAGTACATTTGACAGCATCCATTTTGTAATCAACAATAGGTAAAAGTCTTCTCTAGAATATTTAGAGGACTCCAACAACAGCAACACATTTATTAGGTCAGTCTCAATAGAGTTTTATGTGCATTAATTAGGCGGATGTGGCACCGTTTTAATGATGAGAGAGATGATAAGAGTTTGATAGGAGTAGAGAGATTTTCATGGGGATGGAACTTCTTCATTGTTTCCAAAATTTGGATGTGTTGAAAACTGTGACATAAAATCCCCATTGAGTCTGGCGTTAAGTCACTAATTTAGCATCAACTACAACCACAACATTCTAATTAACAAGAGAAATCACATATTTTGTCTCCCTTGGTAACCAATTCTTATTTCACAAACTATAATATGCATATTGTGCATGATTTCTAGTAGACATGTACATCCATGAATCCCCTAAATATTGACCAAGGTTTAGCTCGATTGGACAGTGTCTCACCATCCAAATGAAACATCTACCAAAATTGTTCTGTCATGAAACTGTAGTAACTCAAATTGTTCTTAAAATAAACTGAAATGTATTAAAAATAATAATATACATGGTGTGGCGACCGCGGCCAAGAACCTTACTAAAAATCTAATAAAAATAAAATTTTTTTTTTTTTTGCGAAAAAAAAAAAAAAACTAAAGAAAGGGAGACAAGAAAAATAAAATAAACAGAAGAAGATAAAGAAAGTTAAACAAAATTCTCTAGCTATTCCCAGATCAGAGGGTTTCAACATGAGAGTAAGGGATAATGTTGGGGATAGAAGTGGAATGAGGCGATCGAGAACAGACAGTAAAGCGAGGTATAGCCGTATAGATAGATTGCATAACTCATGATGGAACAACATAATTTCACATAATTGTTTTGTTGTTCATTGTCTTTCACATAATTAAACAACTTATCCAACACTTTGCATAATTTGTTTAAGATAAACTACTCAACCTAAAAAAATTATTCATAGTATATAGAAGAAAAACGAGTAGAATAAGAAAGTAGAGAAAGATAAAAGCAAGGAAACAGGAAAGACCTATCAGAATTGGATACCACGCCCACTGAATCATTGTAGAAAATTTGGGTTTCAAAGATAACGTTGAAAATTTATCAGGATAATTTGTCTATAAAATTGTATCACAATTATATTGAACAGGTCATGGTTAGAAATTATAGTGACATGTAAAATTGCTATGGACAAAAGCTGAGTTTAACTGTATAACTTTCCAAAAAAAAATTAAATAGTAGCGGAAAGTTACAGAATTGTCTTGGTTTGCTGGTTTTAAGTTCAGATGATGGTTGCTGGAATTGGGTTCAAAGTCCCCACTGTTAACCATTATTTTTGTTGTTTCCAGGAACAACAATGCCCCGTCAATGTCAGAATCTTGTTGTTTGAGAATTTTCCACAAACCATCCCAGAATATACTGTGGAATCATTAATACTCGAATAATGTCCTGTCAATGTCTCGACTGTTAACCATTAACCGTGTGGCTAGTGTGACTGTCTCAGTATAGACTAAGCCGGCCATCAGATTGCTGCCCGCCATCATTATTCATTAGCCTCACGGCCTCACCATTCACCAATGGCTACAACCGGGCAGCTGCTCCTAATGTCCGTGGCCATCCTCGGCAGCGCAGGGTGCTTCGCATCGGACACCCTCACCGCCAACTCCGCTATCTCCGGCAGCAGGACCATCGTCTCGAGGGGCGGCAACTTTGAGCTCGGCTTCTTCCGTCCGGCAGGTGACAGCAACGACACAGCTTCCTCCTCTGATGGCAGCAACCATTACTATGTAGGAATCTAGTACAAGAAAGCCGTGACGCCGTGTACGCCCGTGTGGGTCGCGAACAGAGCCACGCCGGTCTCTGACCCGCGACCTCCCGGCTCGTCGTTGCGGCGGACGGCAACCTCGTGCTCATGAACGAAGCCAGCGAGCTCGTCTGGTCTTCGAACGTCGTCGTCAGAGGCAGCTCCAACGGCACCGTGGCTGTCATCTTGGACAGCGGAAACCTCGTCCTCCGGCGCGACGACGGCGAGGTCCTGTGGCAGAGCGCCGAGCACCCCACTGACACGTGGCTCCCAGGAGTCCGTCTCGGCATGAACAAGATCACCGGCCAGGTGCAGTCTCTGACTTGCTGGACGAGCTCCAGTGACCCGGCTCCCGGCATGTACTCGCTGGGGATCGACCCGAACGGGACCAGCCAATTCTTCGCGTACTGGAACAAGACCGTGAGTTTCTGGAGCAGCGGAGAATGGAACGGCAACATATTTGCCAGCATCCCGGAGATGACGGCGCACTACTTTTACAACTTCGAGTTCGTGTCCAACGCCAACGCCAGCTACTTCGACTACTCTCTCCAAGATCCCACGGTCATCTCCAGGTTCGTCTTGGACGTCTCCGGCCAGGCGAGACAGCTCATCTGGGTGCCGTCGGCCGACGAGTGGATGACCATCTGGGCGGAGCCACACCAGCTCTGCGACGTCTACGCTGTCTGCGGCGCGTTCGGCGTCTGCGACGAGAAGAGCGAGCCGTTCTGCAGCTGCCCCGCCGGCTTCCGCCCCTCCTCCATGGAGGACTGGGAGCTCGGAGATCACTCGCAAGGCTGTCGACGAAACCATCCATTGCAGTGTGACGGTGGCAAGGACGGTGACGCCTTCTTGCTGGTGCCAGGTATTTCTCTGCCGGGAAACCCGTCGCCGTCGCTGGTGGAAGCGTCAAGCGCTCAAGACTGCAGGTTGGCGTGCTTGAGGAGTTGCGACTGCAGCGCTTACTCCTACGGCAGACGATGTGCTCTGTGGTACGGTGACCTGCTCAACTTGCAGCGACAGGTCGACGACGACACGGCAGGAATGGGTGATCTTCACCTCCGGTTGTCTGCCATGGACGTGTCCTCAAAAGGTCGTAACAAAGGGCAGTCTTCGTCGTTTCTACTGCCTCAGTTGCGTCGATCCTAGTCTTGTCTGCCATTGTGTCCGTGTTTGTTAAGATGTTTAGGAGAAGACAGAGGAGCTTGAGGTTCATGCAAGCAGCAGCACAAGGTGGTAGCCTCGTGGCGTTCAAGTACAGCGACTTGAGAAGGGCGACCAAGAATTTTCGGAGAAGCTCGGCGGCGGCGGCTTCGGGTCGGTGTACAGGGGAGAGCTACCCGGCGGCGGGCCGGCCGTCGCGGTGAAGAGGCTGGAGGGCCTCCTCTGCGTCGGGGAGAAGCAATTCAGGAACGAGGTGCGCACCATCGGCACCATCCAGCACGTCAACCTCGTCCGCCTCCGCGGCTTCTCCTCCCGCGGCAGCGAGCGGCTGCTCGTCTACGACCACATGCCCAACGGTTCGCTGGACAAGGCGCTGTTTGGGGGAGCTGCGGCGGCGGCGCCGACGCTGAGCTGGAGCGCGAGGTTCCAGATCGCGCTTGGCGCCGCCCGGGGCTTGCTGTACCTCCACGAGGGTTGCCGGGACTGCATCATCCACTGTGACATCAAGCCGGAGAACATCCTGCTCGACAAGGACCTCGCGCCCAAGGTCGCCGACTTTGGCATGGCGAAGCTGGTGGGGGGGACTTCAGCCGCGTCCTGACCACGGTGCGGGGCACCATCGGGTACCTCGCGCCGGAGTGGATCTCCGGCGTGCCCGTCACCGCCAAGGCCGACGTGTACAGCTACGGCATGGTACTGCTGGAGATCATATCGGGAACGCGGAACGCGCGGTGCTGGGCGACAACGGAGCAGGGTGCGTCGCTGTCGGAGTACTTCCCGCTGGTGGCCGCGAGGAAGGTCATCGAAGGGGAGGCGCTTGTCACGCTGCTGGACGAGCGGCTGCACGGCGACGCGGACCCGCGGGAGCTGGAACGCGCGTGCAGGGTGGCCTGCTGGTGCGTGCAGGACGACGAGGCAAACCGGCCGACGATGGAGCAGGTGGTACAGGCGCTGGAAGGGATCGTGGACGTGGACGTGCCACCGATTCCGACGTCCCTGCGAGCCTTCGCGCATTGATAGGAGAAAACCAAAACCAACAACCAACATCGTTGGGTATAGAGATATTTTTTTTAGTACGTAGTCTTTTTTTTTTAGCAGCGGTGGAATTGAATCACTTGTACGATACTACAGTAGCAGGAGCACCATGTTAGCAGGAGCGCACCATGATGGAATGGAATCAGACAGCCAACCGGCCACGCATGACGTCGAGGGGGCCAATCAGGCCTAAATGGCGAAAAAAACAACATATGAGGGCAAAAACGTCCATTTAGACCAAAATAAGGTATTGGAGATGTATTTTTGATATTAAAATGACAAAATGTCATGTTTTGCAAAGTGTAATTGTTTGGTGTCGTTTGAGTAAAGCAAACGTTAGGAGTCCCATAATAGCAAAGCACCATGTTTGGAGTCCCATAATAGCAAATATCTCTTGGGTATATCAGGCCAAATATACCAAAAAGAGTGATCCATTGCAACATAATTTTTTAACCTCCGCAGTTGTATCATCAATAGTAAGTATATGCAAGTTATATGTTGCTCTTTAGACCCTTGAAACAATTCGACCATTTTTTATGCATATTTCTGAAAAGGATATGTATTGCATCTCCACTCCTCTCTAATTATATTCAACAAATCTCTCGTCAATTATATTCAAAACAAATCTACAAGAGAGTTGTGCAAGGTTTTAATTTGCCATTCCAACTATGCACTAATCAAAGAGCCTTTTCCAATTATATTCAACTATTATAATCTAAATTATATGAATTATCATAATCATGATTATGAATGATAATAATAATAATCCAAGTGTTTGTGTCAATTAATAGATTATGCTAGGTTAGAGTGATTAAATTTATATCCTATCCTTTATAGTTTGGTAAGTTGGACAATCAATTGGAGACAAGTGACTTTTAACACTCTTATTAATCCTCTCGGGATCTTGTGCGGATTGTAGGATTCGGTCACAAGCGCCGGCCAAGAGGGGCTTGGGAGAACACTTGGAGGATCTATCGTCCAGGGGCTTGAAGTTTTTTTTTGTTCGGCACTTGAGACCTCAATGCGAAAGCCTCCACAACAACCTTCGGACCCACGGCTACTCCGCCTCAAGAAGAGTTGGAGAAGACATCGGCACGAAGAAGGCCCGGAGGCGGCGACCTCCACGCCGGGAAGAGTTGGCGAAGACCTCCGCATGAAGAAGGCCCGAGAGGCGCCGGGGAAGAGTTGGAGAAGACCTTCGTCTCGGAAGAGTTGTTGAAGACCTCCGCCTCAAGAAGAGATGGAGAAGATCTCCACAACAAGAATTGGATCAGACCTCCACACCAAGATGAGTTGGAGAAGACCTCCGTAAGAAGAGTTGGAGAAGACCTCCGCGCGAAGAAGGCCTAGAGAGGCGATGACCTCCATGCTAAGAAGAGTTGGAGAAAACCTCCTGTAACACCCGTATTTTTGCATCATTTTAAAATTCACTAAAAATTTGAACTTTTGAAATAAACTAAAACTTGATCTACTTTCCATAAAAACCAAACCCTAGTTTTGAAAACCCCGCATTCAAAATCCACCATATAGAAATTAGACTCCCTTTTGTTTGTTGTTTGTTGAGCTTATGGTGGCCAAGGTATGTATTCTCGATCTAGACTTTAAATTATGGAAGTATATTTTTGCATGAGCATGATTTACATTTTCTCGGGAATAAATCTACAAACCCTAGAATGCATGTGGAGGATATGTATATTCCTAGATTATAGAATATCCATGGAATATATATATGCACTTGATCCATGTGTAAGCTCTAGAAAATTTAAGGGAAATAATGAGGGCATGTATACTAATATGTGTATATGTGTGTGTGTCCTTCCAAACAAGAATATATATATAAAGTGCTTCATGATAAATTCCCGAGAATATATATATATGCTTGAATAAATAAATGGAAGGTACTTGCCTACATATACCATCACATAAAGGTATACATAAGAATAGAGATGAGCAAGGAGAATATTAGGAGTAATATAAAAACATGTATACTATAATGTATTCCTCCCAAGCAAGTGTATATAATTAGTGCTCACTAAAGGGTCCTAATAATATAGATTTACTTGAATAAATATAATGGAGAGGAATACATTAAGTACACATGGAAATAAAGGGAAGAAGAAATATAGAGAGGGGAAAAGAATAAGGAAAGAGCCGATGGGCTCGATTCTCTCCTCGCCCGGTTGCCTCCCTTCCCTCCTTTCCTTTCTCGCCGAATGGGCGGCCCGGCCTCGAGACGGGCGAGCGAGCCCGACCGTCCGAGCCCAACAGCCCGGGATGCCAAGGCCCAACTCCCTCCTCCCCTTCTCTCGCCGCCAAGTGGAGCCCACCGTCGTCTTCTTCCTCCTCCCTGCTCTCTCACACGCTGGCACGCCATCGGCCCCGCCCCGATTCCCCAGCCGTACCGAGCAACGCCGGTGGAGGAGACTCACGCCACGATCACACGTTCATCTTCCGAGGAACGGACACGGTCACCCGCTCCCGTCCATGGGTACGGTGGTCGAGTCAACACCAACAGCGGCGCCCGGCAAGATGAAGCTTCGCCCCGGAGTCGGTGACGACGACCAAGCCACAGCGAGGTCCTTAACCCCGACGATGCCGTCCAGATGAAGCCAAGCCCACAGGACGAGGCGTCAACGCCAACAGCGGAACCGTGCTCGCGCACTTGCCGTCGTCATGGCCGGCAACCGTGCTTGTGTAAGAAGACCCGGCAATAGACCCTCCTCACGGCGCGGACACGACGGCTGCGTTCGGCCTAGCTAGCCCCCGGTCCAAGATCGGCGTGCACAAAGAGAGTCTGCCGGAAAAGATCTCGGCGGAAAAAATATCGCCGCGCCGGACCTCCCGGCGCGAGGCTATAAATAGCCACCTCCGGTCCGCAATCGAACTCGCCCCTTCCACCATGAGGACCGCGGAGTCGGGAACACACCATGCTCCCCTCTTTGCTCCTCCCCTCTCCACCTCCTCCTCCCTCCCCTCGATTGCCCCCAACTCGGGATTTTGAGACCGCCGGTGGAGCTCCGACTAGGTCAAGACGTTCCGGCGATAGGGTAGCTCGGGGAAGTACCCATAGCGAGTCGGTGAGTTTCCCAGCGGCGTTTCCTTGCGTTTCCCATCTTCCTTTTTCCCTCCTACCCCTCTCAGAGCTCCGATGACGAGCCGGTCGCCGCCGAGCCACCGGCCGACCGCCATGAAGGATGCCGGCCTCCCACCACCCTCCACCACCCCGCCAAGGAGCGCGGGTGGGCAAGCGGAAGGCCCGCGACTCTCCACGGCGAGCAATAAACACCCGCCCGGCCACTTCCGGCCAACCTCGGCGGACCGCCACCGCTTCATCGTGAAGGCGGGTCGGGACCCCTGGTCGCAGACGGCGCCGTCGCGGCGTCACAGAGAGCCGGTGGGGAGCCGCCATGTGGCACGCCGTCACCAGCCGTCACGGGCCACATAAGACAGACCCCACGGCTCACGGTGTCACCGGGCGAATCCACATGGCACCGGAGGCCCCACGTCATGTACACAGCGCATCCATGCAGTCCAGGTACACATAGGAAAACGCTAGGTACACCGGTTAGTGTGTACTGAGAGCTAGAAAACCTATTTCCCATGTCCGAAAAATTCCCGAAGAAAATTTGTAAATTCATTATTCGATTTATGAAATTTTATCATGTAATTAGTTCCAAAATTATTACATGATAAAATTATATTATAATATTACCCTAATTAATAAATTAGGGATTAATATTATAAATTCATAACTCATGCATTTTACCTCCATTTCGCGTGAAAGCGACTTCCATAATTTATCTAAAATCTAGATCTATGCAACTAACCTATTACCACCATAATGTTCTATGCTTGTTTTTTGTGTGCCATAGTTCAAGCTAGGTTTTATCGCCCGACGCGAGGTAGTTTCGACGATCGGATTAGAGGTTTCTCGAGTGCGTTAGAGAGCGTTCGACGCCGTGCCGATCTGTAAGAATCTCCCGAGGCAAGTCCTTATCCCCCCTAATCATGACCTTAAGTAATGAGATGATAATGATGATAATGATAATTGGACTAGTATATAGTGGTATGAGCCTCATAACGTAGCTATGGAGCTAAGCCGGATGACGTAATCATCCACGTTATCTACGCTCATACGTCGTAATCAAGAATAACATGAGATCGCCTAATGAACCCTAACCAACAAAAGAGGTGGGTGATAGTAGTTCATTGTGAGATGGATTGCTACGGAATCACCGTGAGGGATTCTCGGAGAGATACGCCGCCTCCCTAAGGACCGGTTCATAGACCTTCTACCTAGTGCGATATTTCAGACGTACAGCCACGCCCGATATGGGCGGCTTGATTCACATCCCGTTGGGTTGAGGTATAATTGGGAGCCAAGGTGGCCGGAGTAGGCAAACGACCTATTGGGAGAAGACATGGGGAGAGTGGCCCCATGGTCCGGTTGGCGTGGATGCTGAGTGATCTTCCACGTAAGTGTTTGGGCGCAGTGGCGCAGTGCTAGGTGCACATATTTATGATTAATGATTGGGTATGGTGTGTGTGTGACAAGATAGGTTGGGTAATAAGGTATTACTCAGTAAAGTCGTGGGTGATTTGGTATCACCATATTGTCTAGGATGATGCGTCATCCTTCGAACCCCTGAGAAGTCGTGGTGAAGATTATACCAATATACCTAGGGTAGCACCCAAGCGGGTACGGATCTCGTTAGGCCTGTTGGAACCAAATCGGATGGGGAAATTTGTGCCTATCGTGTGGGAAATTGTACAACCTTGTGCGAGTTATATAAATCTATTCGAATAGCCACGTCCCTTGGAATGGGCGAATGCTAGGCATGAACATCTATGATTAGATTTAACTAACCTTTGTGATAATGTGAAGGTGATGATATGAGATAACCTCGGGAACTAGCGAGAGCAGTTTTAGAGACTCTGCTAGGGCCCAAACCCTTAATTTACCAAACCACCCCTGGTTTGGACTTGTTGAGTACGTTTGTACTCACCCCTCTGTTTTTACAGATATTGGCACATCCGAAGGTAAGATCGTTGTCAAGGTAGATGATCAATGTTCGTAGGAGTTCGCAAGAAGTTTGCTTAGGAGGAAGACGTAGTTGCCAAGGGTTTCCATCCGTGCTCAAGTTGCGTGTGGAGTATGAGGCAACAGTCATAGTTAATCCACCGCTTTCGGTTGGCTAACTCTGATACAATATTCGCCACTGTAAGACTTTCTAATCCTATATTATTAAAGCTTGGATTTCTATTATATCTGCATACCATTATCTAACACTAATGACCGTATTTGTGCATGATCTTGGCGCAAATACGAGAGGTTAACGACCCATTAAAAGTGGGGCGTGACACCTCCGCGGGAAGAAGGCCCGGAGATGATGACCTGCACGTTAGGAAGAGTTGGAGAAGACCTCCACCTCAGGAAGAGTTGGAGAAGACCTCCTCAAGAAGAGTTGGAGAAGACATCCGCGAGAAGAGTTGGAGAAGACCTCCACGCCAAGAAGATTTGGAGAAGACCTCCGCCTCAAGAAGAGTTGGAGAAGACCTCCACAAGAAGAGTTGGAGAAGACCTCCACACCAAGAAGAATTAGAGAAGACCTCTGCCTCAAGAAGAATTGGAGAAGACCTCCACCCCAAGAAGAGTTAGAGATGAAGACTCGCGCATCGAGAGGGTCTAGGGACCAAGACCTACGTGTCGAGTAGGAGGAGATGAAGGTCGATGATGCAGACATCCGGAAGACGAAAGCACTTGGAGATAGAAGCCTCAGGACTTAGAACATGTGTAGACCAAGAATCATGCATGTCCTCTTTTCTCCATGCCTTTTTCCCCTTTGGGTTTTTGGGATGGAGGTTTTAGCGAGGCATGCACGTGTGGTTGCGAAGGACAGTCCCGCAACCAAAGTCCAAGTTCTATAGTGCCTCTTCTAGTGTCAATATCTACTAGGTCATGTAGTTCAGCCATAACCTAGTAGATGGGGGGGCTACTATTGGGACTTGGCTTTCTCCTGTGAGCCAAGCCCACCAAAAGAGGCCCAAGTGGAGTTAGTGAGGAGAGTTGTAAATTCAGTCCCACCGATGAGTCGTATATAAATCTACCTTGCTTATAAATATAAAAGGTGTCATCAGAAGAGGGGCTCTTCTATTAGTGACACATACCCAAACCCTAATGCCCTAACACCTCCTATTTCTACTCAACATGTTCAGAACCCAAGGTTAAAACATACTGTACAACATTAGTTACACGTGAGCAGCATGAAAGGTTGTTAGAAATAGAGATGTTCATAGGCCTAAGAGGCGGGCTACTTGTACGATTATAATAAATTATATAATATAAAGCATTGCTTTGGCCCTGTACCGCACAATTTATGTGCATGATCGAGTTTCTTGTGTGCCCATTAACGCAATACAAATTGACATACCTGCTGTGGAACACTAGCAAAACACTTCAAAAGCCCAAAGGCAGAAAAGTAAAAGACGTCTGTCGTGGGCGGAAATGATGGGGATGTCCCTGACCGAGAGAGTGGAGTGGAGGAGGAAGGAAGGCGCGGGTCCGGGGGCGGGTGGCTGGTGCTGGTGGCCACTGGTCAGGTCACCGGGGGTGGGTGCGTCGTTACACTTGGCCTGTTGCATGGAGAGAATCAGCCGTTCTCGGATCAGCTTGTCGTCCGTCACAACAACTCACACAACTCACAAGAAGATGATATAGCCTAATTCGCTTGAGAAGGACGAGTATGGTAGCCTCCTGCAAACACAAAAATAATTAAGTCAAGACCTGGCTAAAAATTAGAAGTTAAACCTTCAACTAATGAATATAGTCACAACAATTATGTCTGCAGTTAATAAACACGCCTGATGTGCCCTAGATTGATGGCAGGAATCCCGAAAAAAAACTATTGAAAAACCGGCGACGTCACAATTGCCAACAGCTGTAATACCGTCTGTGATGGCATGATCATCCTATGAGAACCTCAATGGCCGTGCAGCTGTCAGTCAAGCACCTGGAGCACGGCAACATACATGACCTTGTTGAAGTGAACGATATGGGCTGGGTACTCCTGATCCTCACGCGCAGTGAATCAAGTATCCGGTTGCCGGAAATCACATGCTCACATGTTAGAAGAATACTTTCCTGGGCTTGAAGATTGACCTTAATTACAAAAGAGGATACATCCATGATAGTAATTATATCCTTCCCTATATCTTTGTCATGCTTGATTTTCCTCGTGATAACATGGAGGACACTTGTCCTCGCAGCCATGGCTTTCTGGTAAGCCATCCAGTCCGGAAATGTCCTTGCCACCCTCCTGTTAAGCATTTCATTTGGGTTAACAATGCAATAAAATGATATTTATTTTTGAAATGCAACACAGAGTCTGCGATCGTGACTGGCCCAATGTCGTGGTGGACCCTCACCCTCTTTGGACCTCCCCCCTCGCAGGATTCGCAGCAGCAGCTCTGGCCTACCACTCACCTGCTTGCTGCTCGTCGGTCGATGAGGCATGGCAGATGTCAGGATTGATGTTGCTTAGACTATTCACACTCTTCATCCTTTAAATGCATCCTCCGCTTTGTCCTTATCGTCAACATTCTCTCCTCGTGTTATTTTTCTCCCGCACTCATCATTTTTTATATCTCTACTCTACATCAAGCGGGACCCACTCGTTAGGATTATTTTATTTTTTCTCTCCCCTCATTTTTTCCGCTAGGCTCTCTCTCTCTCTCTCCCACCAACCGGACCTCGGGGGCCGTCGCTTTTTGGGACGCGGGCTCCAGCGTGGGGCGGACACCGGTGGGCGACGAGAAGATGACGACGGCGGCGACGGCTCGCCCTTCCCTGCCCACGATGGTGGAGGAGGCCGCCCAACGTAAACACGCGGTGGGGACGGGCACCGGGCGGCGGCTCCTCGGCCGGGCGGCGGTGGCGCTCCGACTTGGGCTACTCATCAAGCGCTCTGTCGCGGCGGCGGCACTGGCCGGGGAGCTCGGCGCTGGCTCTCCCTTCCCTCTCCCGAGCGAGGTGGGGGCCGCGACGCATGCGTGGAAGCGCTAGCCACGCGACAAATTTCTCTTCGGACGAGTGCTGCTCCTTGATGATCCCGAACATTGTACCGTGTGTCGCTGCGGGCTTTTTCCCACGTGCGTTTCTAGGAGTCTTCACGGTATACGAGTGTAGATAGTCTTAATATCCCGCCTCGAGGTGAGGGTGAGGGGAGAAATTGCTCTCTCTCTCCTACGGGGACACCCACTCATCACACTCGGGTGTGTTCTTACGACCGCCTAATCATGATTAGGGAACTCACGATGCAGACTCTACCATAGAGTCTAAGCGTGTTTATTGCATTCATATTTATTGTAATTTGATGGTGTGCGTTGGTGTGGCAGTATATTTATGGAAGACAGAGGGAAAAATAAGACTCTAAGTCTTATTTAGACTCCAAGTCCACGATATTCGAGGTAATAAATAGTCTGACTCTATGGTGGAGTCTGCATTGTGAGTTCGCTTAGGCTAGTATCAATGAGGGTTTCACGGGCGTTTCATGCACAATAAATAGGATGCACATCAGCAGGAATTCACTTTTTTTTATAAAACTATGAGGAGAGAGAAGGGAAACGTTTTACCATGGTGAAACTCTTGAGCGTTGCTTTCTAGGTGCTGGAAACAATGTGAAATCCTTATTGAGACAGAAATAGTGTTTTATTTTGGCCTCCATACGTGAAAGAGTAAAGATGAGTGTGTAGAGAGAGAGAGGTTGTTGTTGACACCTGTTATAGCATAAGATTACTAGTCAACTAAACATGAAATAAGGGATTAAAATGAATATCAACATAAGTCTAGGGGCTTTACTAACATAATTTCATGAGCTTTGGTGATTTATATCTTTTCAGGGATTGAACAGATAAAAGCAGATAAGAACAGTGAGAACCCTACGAGTTTGCATCTCATACGATGACAAGACTTGACCGTGAGGCAACTCAATCCAAAAAGTGGACTAAAACATTCTAGAAGACACCAGGAGAAACCAGAAGTGGTTGTGCAACAGGGTCCTGGCGATCGCCAGGAAGATCTATGGCGACCGCCAAGTGGGACCCACCTGTTAGCCTCATCTTCTTAGGTCGGTTTCTAACCGACATTGAGGTTGTATCTATATCGTTGTTCAAGGTCAGTTTGATCCAAGGGTCCCTGTTCATCGCCGAGGGCTATAAAAGAAGAGACCACGACCCCGTGGTGAAACCTAATTCATTCAACTCAATACTCAACGGTGAGGCCACGACCTCTCCTCTCTAGTTCAGTTCTAGACTAGAACACCATATAGAACTAGAAGCCCTAGAGTGAGTTGAAGAGCAAAGCATCAAGTTGAGAGATTAGATCTGTAGTACCCCAAGAGAGTGAATAGATCTAGTCTTGAGACCTAAAGAGTGGGTGGAGGAGAAGAAGGGGAAGCACCGGACTGTCGGTGATTCACCATAATCAACTTTAAGGTCGACTCTCAAATTGATCTTTTACATGCTTTGCTTAAGACATCTTTCGAGAGTGAACGTAAGTTTTTTTTTCCCTACTTTAGTGTATTATGATCTCTTTAGAGTTAGTACTCCGCCATTCTAAGATATTCTTTTACGAGATTCCTTTTGTTGGAAAGAGGAGAAAAATCAATTACATCGGAGCGTTTCCGGGGGGCGAATACACTTTGAATTTGATAAATGTATTGCTTGTGAAGTATGTGTTCGCGTATGCCCGATAGATCTACCCCTTGTGGATTGGAAATTTGAAAAGGATATTAAAAGAAAACAATTGCTTAATTATAGTATTGATTTCGGAGTTTGTATATTTTGTGGTAACTGTGTTGAATAATGTCCCACAAATTATTTATCAATGACTAAAGAATATGAACTTTCTACTTATGATCGTCATGAATTGAATTACAATCAAATTACTTTTGAGTCGGTTACCAATCTCCATAACGGAGATTACACAATTCAAACAATTAGGAATTCGCCTCAAAGTAAAATAGACGAAGAAAAATCTTGGAATTCAAGAACGATTACGGATTACTAGGTATTAGGATTTTTTATTAGAAAAATCCATTTTTACTAACTCTAACAAAAAAAGAATAACTACTGCTTAACAACTTATATGCATATACAAAAAAAAATATCCTAATACCTTTTTCCTTCCTTGAATCTTTTAGTTTTAGTCAGTTCATGAAAAATTTTATACTAGAAATTTCTTCTTATTCACAATGCAGTTACCTGGACCAATACATGTGATTCTTGTGCTATTTGGGGGATTTGTTCTTATATTAGGAGGTCTAGGAGTAGTATTACTTACCAACCCAATTTATTCTGCCTTTTTATTTGGGGTTAGTTCTTGTTTGTATATCCTTATTCTATTTTTATTAAATTCCTACTTTGTAGATGTTGCACAACTTCTTATTTATGTGGGAGCCATAAATGTCTTGATCATATTTGATGTAATGTTTGTAAACGGCTCAGAGTGGTCTAAAGATAAGAATTATTGGACGATTGGAGATGGGTTTACTTTACTCATAACTATTCCTTTTTCACTAATGACTACTATCCCAGATACGTCGTGGTATGGAATTCTTTGGACTACAAGATCTAACCAAATAGTAGAACAGGGTCTCATAAATAACGTTCAACAAATTGGGATTCATTTAGCAACCGATTTTTATCTTCCATTTGAACTCATTTCCCTAATTCTTCTAGTTTCCTTAGTAGGTGCAATTACTATGGCTCGACAATAAGAAATACTTAGAATGAGTCAAAATTCTTAGAATTTCAAATATAAAATAAATAACTAAAGAATCACAAATTTGATTTAGTAAAACCCATCTACTGCCAACACAACAAATACCTTCTTTTCTCTTTTTGTTGTGTAATTGTTCTATTCTAATTAATTGAATCGGTTCAATTCTTGGCCCCATATTGAAATGAATCGAGATTGATAAGGAGTTAGTTAATGATGCTTGAGCATGTACTTTTTTGAGTGTCTATTTATTTTCAATTGGTATCTATGGATTGATCACAAGCCGAAACATGGTTAGAGCTCTAATATGTCTTGAACTTATACTGAATTCAATTAATCTAAATCTCGTAACATTTTCTCGATCTATTCGATAGTCGCCAATTAAAGGAGACATTTTCGCAATTTTTGTTATAGCCCTTGCGGCTGCTGGAAGCAACTATTGGACTATCTATTCTTTCTTCCATCCATCGTAACAGGAATCAACTCGTATCAATCAATCCAATTTTTTGAATAATTAGACATAGAATCCTCTAAACAAAGGCGGATATATAATAATAAGAAACATTAAGATGAATAGAAATCTAATCTTATTTTCTTATTAGTGTTTAATAATATCCATTTTTTGGAGCATGTTATTTTGAGTAATGTTTTTTACTTATTGAATATTGCATTATTGCAATTCATTGATATTCCAATTTGAATATTGCAATAATTTATATTGAAAAGATGATAGCCAATAAATTGGCTAATTCAAATTAGTATGTAGAATTCATATAATTATGACTGTTGAAGCCTTAAATTCAAGTCTCTTGGCTCTTTTCACGCTTTGTCACAAACAAATTACGAAATATATTGCATTATTTGTTAAAGTTTGGATAAACCATTGCCTCATCTTGTGTATACAATACACTAATTTATATCGTACTAATTTCATTTTTACCAGATCGAAAATTTTTATGTTGAAAAGGAAAATTTAGAGATCCAATGTCACATTCTGTAAAATTTTACGATACATGTATAGGATGCACTCAATGTGTATGAAGCTTGCCCAACAGATGTATTAGAAATGATACTTTGGAATGGATGTAAAGCCAAGCAAATTGCTTCGCGCCGAGAACCAAAGATTGTGTGGGTTGTAAGAGATGCGAATCTGCCTACCTTTTTAAGTGTCCGCATTTATTTAGCGTCTGAAACAACCCGTAGCATGGCTCTATCTTATTGATACGTTACAAAAATCCACTTGAATCGTCCGATTCCTCTTTACCGAAGAAGCCTGTGCTCGAAATAATCGAGCATGGGCTTTTTGGTCAAAACGTATCTTGTCTTTATTACTTTATCATGAGTTATTTTCCTTGGTTAACAATACTTGTTGTTTTACCGATATTTGCAGGTTCATTAATTTTCTTTTTACCTCATAAAGGAAATAAAATCGTTAGGTGGTATACTATAGCTATTTGTTTATTAGAATTCCTTCTAATGACTTATGCATTCTGTTATCATTTCGGCCAATTGGAGGATCCCTTAATCCAATTAAAGGAGGATTCTAAATAGATAGATGTTTTTTTATTTCCACTAGAGATTGGGAATCGATGGACTTTCATTAGGATCTATTTTTTTGACAGGATTTATCACTACTTTAGCTACTTTAGCGGCTTGGCCGGTTTCGAATTCGTAATTATTCTATTTTTCTCGATGCTAGCAATGTATAGCGGTCAAATAGGATTATTTTCTTCACGAGACCTTTTACTCTTTTTTTTTATCATGTGGGAGTTAGAATTAATTCTTGTTTACTTACTTTTATCCGTGTGTGTGTTGGGGGAGAGGTGTCTATATTCAGCTACCAAGTTTATTTTGTACTCGGTTCCATTTTTTCTTAATTGGAGTTATGGGTATTGCACTGTGGGTTCCATTTTTTCTTATCCGATTGGATGTTGTTATGGGTATACTTTATGTCCAGGGACAAGCTCTTGACAGGAGATTACGCCTTTCTTTTTTTGAGATTGACACAGATAACGCAGACACTCACAACACGCACGACATCACCCCGAGCAAACCCTACCCCTATGAGCACCTCCGATGTGGGCAGCCTGAGGGTCCGATCACTTTATGTCGTCGGGACAAGCTCTAATGCATAACAGGGTAAATTGGGAACGCCTTTTCCTAGGTGAAGCAGTGAGATCTCCTTGGCTGCCTTGTATCCTTGCATTAAAGGTGTCGCACGGTGTTCGAGGCGTGTGTCCGTGTACGGAATGCACAGACCTTTCACGTCAGGCGACGCGGAAATGACATCGGCCGCCTGTACCTCACCTAGTCAGAAGGAGTTGCATAGGGCACTCGGGCCTTCAGCGAATCACGGGCCGACCTCGATGCCTTAACTAGATGAGTCCTATCTATTCGCGGCCCATGACCCTTTTCGGGGCTTCTTCGCAATACAAACAACCTTTCTTTTGTTAGCGCCTTCGGTGACTAGCATTTGGATTCCTAAGTATACGGTTTTAGGTACCCCTAATTTAGGTACCCGACACATAGTAAAAAGTAATATATTTAGCAGAACCAAAACGTCTATAATCTGTGGAGGAGGAAGTACCGAGTCCCTCATCTTTCCATAATCGTTGTCGTTGATGTGTTTTTGTTCATTTGATCCACCTTCCTCTAACTTCCCATACAATGAATAGTTTCTTTCATCCTGCTTTTGTTACTTGATTGCCATACTTATGACCAAAACTCATACGAATTAGAACAGCTAGCGTCAGAGACATGGTTGATTCTACAATGTATTGGGTCGCACATCTTGTATCCCAGATTCATGACCCGCGCTCATATAAGTTACAATAACACGTGTCTAGCGATGACACAAAGTTAGTTTCTATACATACCCAGTTCATGGCAACGCACATACATGTTTGCTAGTTAAAAAATAAATTGCAGATTCTGTCAATAACCCGCGAGATGAATTTAGTAAGGATAATTAATCCATCATTAGCTCATGTTTAGTAGCACCATATTGTCAAATCATGGTCTAATTAAGCTTAAAAAGTCCTAATTTGTGTCTTTAATTTCTTAATAGTCTATATTTAATTCTCTATACATGTGTTCCAATATCCCATGAGACACCTACTAAAATTTAGTTAAAACTTACAGTAGCTTTTTAAATACTTACCAGTGACTCGCGAGCCTCAGTCATCATTCATTCATTCCCAATCTGTGTGTTTGTTTATTGGTAATACTAGGAGAATACACCTACTAAAATTTAGTTAAAACTTACAGTAGCTCCTTGCTGGATCCAAGCTCCAATCCCTTCTCCTTACTCCTCCTTTCCTCTTCTTCTTGCTTGTGTGTGTGTGTGTGTGTGTGTGTGTGTGAGAGAGAGAGAGAGAGAGAGAGAGAGAGTGGGTAGAGAGTAAAGATGAACTAGAGAGAGGGAGTGATAGAATGAAAGGGTGAGATGTTGCACTCTCTCCTTTTAGCACTCCACGAAATGACTGCCGGACAGTCCGTCAACTTGTCAGATCATCCGATAGAATCGGACTGACTGAAAAACTCCTAGCACACAGGTGAATTGGCGGATAATCCAGGGGTTCTATCGGACATTTCATCAATTTGTATGAATGCGGTTTGAAATGTAGAATTCAGACCAAAGCTATTGGTTACGAGTTGACGTAGGAGATGTTGGAGAAACTCCTCTAGTTGTTGGCGTTGTAAGTTAGTTATTGCAATCATTGAAGATGATGGTGAGGCCCCTCGCGTAAAATTATTAGTGTGGGTGAGTCATTTGTCATCACTAAAGCATTGGCGAAGCCCGTCCTACTGAAGTGTTTACCAAGAGTCGTCCTACTAAAGTGTTTACCAAGAGTTGAAGAGTTATGTTGCGGAGCCCATGAGGTATATGGGCCAAGTCATACCCCCTCGAAAGAGGCAAGCCCAACTATTAGCATCTTCAGTGAATAATATTGCTTATATAAGTGCCCAAGTGCATCAGGGCAAGGGACCTATCCTCCTAGTCATTTCCACTCATTCAAAATTGTAGCTTGTGTAGATAACTTGTATTTTAATAGATCAAAGATTTTTAGTATTTAGAGATGACATGGGTATAATAATGAATGACATGAACTTAGTGGGGAATGATGTGGACACCTTGCATGGGGAAAACAACATACTCATCCTAACTAGCTTGTTATTACACGAATATAAAATCTCAATCGCTTGAAGGACAGAAAGAGATAAGAAACATACTAAACTTAATTGGATTGATGAAATTAAACTGAATTGGATTGATGGAACACAAGTAAACGGGAGGAAGAAAAGATGGAACTCACTAGTGGCCTCAAAGTCGCCGAATGCATCGGACCAGAGCCTGGTCCACGACTTCATGGAACTCGGCAGCCTTTATGGCACAAAGGTCCGGCGGCTTGTCTTTGTCCTCCTACAGACTCTTCTCATACGTCGTACTCACGCGCCTCCCTCTCCTCTTCCGCCGGGTCGAGAGGAGGTTGCTTCTTCCTCGTCGGCACGATCGCGTCTCTTGGGCGGTCTCTCTTCAGTGTCCGCGTCTCCAGCTCCATGGCACGCCGAGAGTGGCCGCCGCCCACCGTTGCCGTGGCATACGGAGAGTTGCCGCCGCCACCCGTGCGCTGGGTTTGTGAAAACCTTATTGCGGTTATTTTTCTTTTAATATGAAGTTGTTGTGTTTACGGCCCAACTGGAGTAGTATCCGGCCTCGAATTAGCGCGTGACTCCTCATCCGACCGTGGCCGTGGACCCATTGTTGTAACGCTACCTATCAATTTGAGACTATTTTTATTGAGCATGCGGTCATTATGTGGCTGACATGAGCGGAACTATTTTTTTAAAGAAAAAACAGTCTTATTAGAATTTAATAGCAACGTAGAGCCAAGAGCTTGAAAGGCTCCCAAATTACAGAGATAGATGCATCCTTTACAGTGCACTGAGACTCTGAGAGTTGCTGTAGAAGAAGAGAATACAGTACAAGCTTGTGAGAAGCTGATGTGTGTGCAGTGGATATATGAATCTTGCAAACTTTGAACTCCTTTTGAGAGTAAGCTTCTAGGAGAAACAAAAACTTGATCCATGGGGTAAGACAGCACTAGGCATTGCTCCTAAGAAAAAGAGGATCTTCTCACGCGGGTTGAGAAAACCCCCAAACCCCTGTCCCACCTTAACACAGGGGCACCTTTACCCAGGTGAGAACCGGGCCGGGCCTAACTACTTTGGCCATGAGACACGAGGGGATTTTTTAACCACGGTCAGAAATTCTGAAAATTTGCTCCTATGGAGAGTCAAACCCAGAACCTGTGAAGTGCCACACAGATGTCCTAGCCAGTTCGACATGCTCTTTGGCGTTGGCTTCTAGGAATCAACGTTGCACACACCACCTTCGTGCCTCGTCTCGCCCCCGGCAGCGACACGTCTGGGACAGTCGGTGACACCAAAGCAGCTGGTGTTCGACGACTCCTCGGATGTTGATGCGGCCACAGTCGGCGATGTGGGTTGCCCATCAGACTTTGGTCCGATGGTGAAGGAACCAAGTACGCCGCCGCCTCCTGTCGCATGAGCCACACCTACTGGCATGGATGCAGTCGCCTCTTCACAGTCTTCCTTGGCTTCTAGGAATTGATCCTTTTTTTTAGGGAATCTTCTAGGGATTGATCTGTGAGGCCTTATCTTGTAGACTTTGAACTCCTGTCGAGAGTTGGCTTCTAGGAGGCCTTTAAGCAATGATGTGTCTGCTGAGTTGAAGAAACTGGTGATTGCCTGGTGTTCAGTTGGGTAGGAGACATTGGAGAATGAAATAGTGGATTTGCTTTGGCACCATTGCTTCTGTTCGGTTTGAGGGCTGCAGCTTCAGCCATCGGAACTGAATCAACCTTGCACACAATAGAGTTTACACATGGTCATATTTGCTCATCTGTGGAAGCGACAATAAGTGTGCAAACGATCGATGGGTCATGGCAAGGTCACCGCAGTGAAATTTTTGTTTGTACTGACAGCATCTTTGAGGAAGTCTTATTACTTGATTCTGGAGATGAGGATGTGCATGTAACTGCTGACAACACGATCGAGCTTTCACGGGAAGTTGTTTCTGTTGAGTGCAAGGGAAGTTGAAGGTTTTGTTAGAGCGTGGCAGGGTAATGACTTAGTTGATGTGAAGATGAAAGATTTCACACCCAAGGAATTTGGTAGAAGTTATGGTAACTTTGGCTTCTATAAAATGAAACTCACTGTGGTTTGGTCACTTGTTACTGTTCATTACAATGTTAGTTTAAATTCACTCTAGTTGTTTTTATTCTGGATATCGACTGGAAGTCTGGAACTGGAATCAATAGGAGAGGAGGCTGGGATTAGATTTTTTTTAGTTACAAAATAATTGTTTTTTAGCTTTGGCGCGATGTAGTAGTAAGGTCAGTCTCAATGAAGGTTTCATGAGTGTTTCATACACATTAAATGCAAGCGCCACATCAACAAAACTTTACTTTTTGCATGAAACGCCTAGGAGAGAGAAGGAAAAAGTTTCACCATGATGAAACCTTTGGGCACTGTTTCACATTTGTTGGAAACGGGTGAAATCCCAATTGAGACAAAAATAGTGTTTCACCATAGAACTATACAATTAAACAATGCAATGAGAGAGAGACTGTGAGCCTATGAAAATGTGCATTGAGAGAGACGCCTATTTAATGCTAAAATTTCACATCTTAGAAATCGAGAGATGAAACTCTCCATTAAGAGTGACCTAAGTACTGCTCCCCTGCGAATGACAAGTGCATGCTCAGGCGCACGCAGTTGGAAACCATCCAAATTCAGGCGTCTGACACCTAGGAAACGTGATGAAAAATCAGGCACTCGAAATATACGATAAGTGTAACAAGGATTTGCAAGGAAATGTATTTTTTGCAAAATGACTTGAGGATTCCAAACAAGATTATGTTTAGGTTTTATTTTCAGATATGGACACAAACAAAGACTGGCACATCTCTTAATTTGCACTGAATACGGTTAATACCAATTACCAAACTAAATACTGTTTTGTAGATGGGATCGTGAGAGGCAAGCGAAGTAGGCACTGGCAGGTGTACACACAAAGGTGGCATCGCTGGCGAATGCTGCTTGCAGCGACGCCGGAATCGGGGGCACGTCCAGGGCCACGACCCCTCCAGCGCTTGTACCAACCTGCTCCATCGACGGCCGGTGCGCCTCGTCGTCCTGCACGCACCAGCAGGCCACCCTGCACGCGCGGTCCAGCTCCCGAGCGTCCGCGTCGCCGCACAGGCGCTCGTCCAGCAGCCCGACGAGCGCCTCCCCTTGGTTGACCTTCCTCGCGGCCACCAGCGGGAAGTACCCCGACAGCGACGCCTCCTGCTCCTGCTCTGTGGTCGCCCAGCCTCGCGTGTTTCTCCGGCCTGAAATGATCTCCAGCAGCACCATGCCGTAGCTGTACACGTCGGCCTTGGCGGTGATGGGCACGCCGGAGATCCACTCCGGCGCGAGATACCCGATGGTGCCCCGCACCGTCGTCAGGACGCGGCTGAAGTCCCTTCCTAGCAGCTTTGCCATGCCGAAGTCGGCGACCTTGGGCACGAGGTTGACGTCGAGCAGGATGTTCTCCGGCTTGATGTCACAGTGGATGATGCAGTCCCGGCAACCCTCGTGGAGGTACAGCAAGGCCCGGGCGGCGCCAAGCGCGATCTGGAACCTCGCGCGCCAGCTCAGCGCCGGCGCCGCCGCGAAGAGCGCCCTGTCCAGCGAGCCGTTGGGCATGTGGTCGTAGACGAGCAGTCGCTCGCTGCCGTGAGAGGAGAAGCCGCGGAGGCGGACGAGGTTGACGTGCTGGATCATGCCGATGGTGCGCACCTCGTTCCTGAACTGCTTGTCCCCACGCAGAGGACGCCTTCCAGCTTCTTCACGGCGACGGCGGCGTCGACACCGGACAACGTACCTTTGTACACTGAGCCGAAGCTGCCACCGCCGAGCTTCTCCGAGAAGTTCTTGGTCGCCCTCCTCATGTCGCTGTACTTGAACGCCACGAGGCTACCGCCTTCTGCTGCAGCTTGCATGAATCTTATGCTCCTCTGTCTTCTCCTGAACATCTTAACAAGCACGGTCACGATGACAGACAAGCAGGCTAGGACCGACGCAGCGGAGGCAACAGAAACCAAGACGACGACCGTTCTGTTACGGCCATTCGAGGGCACGTCCATGGCAGACAGCCGGAGGTAAAGATCATCCGTGCTTGCCGTGTCCATGGCAGACAACCCGAGCAGGTCACCGTACCAGAGAGCACAGCGACTACTGCAGTAGGAGTAAGCGTTGCAGTCACAACTCCTCAAGCACGCTGACCTGCAGTCTTCAACGCTGGATGGTGATGCTCCGGCAGCTGCAGCCGCAGGCGACGAGTTACTCGTCGAGGACAAGGAAATACCTGGCGCCAGCAAGAAGGCGTCGCCGCTGTCCTTGTCGCGAACCGAACTGTTGGTTCTGCCGTGACAGTGCAAGGGATTGTTCCGGCGGCAGCCGTGCGAGTGATCTCCGAGCTCCCAGTCATCGAAGGAGGAGGGCCGGAAGCCGGCAAGGCAGCTACAGAGTGTCTCGCTCTTCTCGTCGCAGACGCCGAACGCGCCACAGACAGCGTAGACGTCGCAGATCTGGTGTGGCTCTGCCCATATGATCGTCCACTCGTCGGAGGACGGCAGCCACATGATCTGCCTCACCTGACCGGAGACGTCCACAACTAACCTGGAGATAACCGTGGGATCTTGCAGGGAGTAGTCGAAGTAGCTGGCGTTCGTCCTGTTCACGAACTCGAAGTTGTACTTGTCGTGCGACGTCATCTCCGGGACACCGGCAAATATGTTGCCGGTCCAGTTTCCACTGCTCCAGAAGTTCACGGTCCTGTTCCAGGACAGGAAGAACTGGCTGCTCCCGTTCGGATCGATTCCCAGGGAGTACATGCCGGGAGCCGGGTCACTGGAGCTCCTCCAAGAAGTCAGAGCCTGCACGTGGCCGGTGATCTTGTTCATACCGAGACGGACTCCCGGGAGCCACGTGTCGGTGGGGTGCTCGATGCTCTGCCATAGGACCTCGCCGTCGTCGCGCCGGAGGACGAGGTTTCCGCTGTCCAAGACGACAGCCATGGTGCCGTTGACGCTGCTGCTGCCGGAGATGACGACGTTCGAGGACCATACGAGCTCGCCGGCCTCGTTGGTGAGCACGAGGTTGCCGTCCACCGCAATGGCGAGCTGAGAGGACGCGGGGTCGGAGACCGGCGCGGCTCTGTTCGCGACCCACACTGGCGTGCGCGGCGTCACGGCTTTCTTGTACCAGATTCCCACGTAGTAGTTGTGAGAACAGGCCGTGTTGCTGTCACCAGCTGCTGCTGCTGGACGGAAGAAGCCCAGCTCGAAGCTGCCGCCTCTGGACACGACGGTCCGGCCGCCGGAGATGGCGGAGTTGGCGGTGATGGTGTCGGATGCGAAGCACCGTGCACTGCCGATGATGGCCACAGCCGTGACAAGTAGTAGCGTTGTCGAAGCCATCGGTGAGTGAACGATGTTGGGGAGAGCAACTGTGTGTCAGTGTGTATGTACTGATGATCGCTAATGAGTCGGGAGTGAACTTATCTGGTACCTACCTATTCGTTGATATAAGTTATTTATAACTCTTATAAAGCAAAAATCTCACTGGCTATTTCCCTTGACATGTAACGTGTCCACCTCAGCGTAGTCCATTAAAATTTTCTCTTAACATGCAAGGTGTCCACCTCAGCAGTCCAACAATTAAACTTCACTAGCACAAGAATTATAATATTCATGTTTACCAGACACATCATCCACTATGGATATAATGTCCATGATTGTGCTAATAAATTTGTACATATATTATATTATATTTCTGCATTACCAACACCTTACATATACATCTCCTAATTTTAACATTGTAACCTATTTATATTTCTCTTCATACCCTTAGCAACGCGCGAAGAATCCTCGTAGTTACGTACAACTAAACTAGCCTGAGAGTACTGCCCTAAATTGGTTTTGACAATACGGTGATAATTAAATAAATGGTTTTTTTCTTTACTTTTGCTATTTATTTGTTGACTGATTTATTTGATACTAAATCTGTCAGATTTCTATACGTTAACTGAGCTTTAGGATTTGGGCTAGAACCATCTAATGTGTCAAATGTATTAAAATAAATGACAAATTTGACCACCAAAAATCTGTCAACAGATAATAAAACACTTTTAAACCTTTTCGATCTTATGGGAAAAGTGTAAATTACGTGGAGAATAGGTTTTCTTTTTAAGTGGCCTCATTGATCCTATGTCATGTTGTGCACCTTCCTTCTAAATCTTCGCTGGAGGCAATCTTGAGTTATTTGGACCGTCTCCAACGGAAGGAAGGCAAATAGGAGAGGCATTTCATGGTTTGGGTGATGAACAGTGAAAAGCTACGTGACCCAAAACTACTAGTCTCCAAGAGCCGACCCAATATCGCCGCCAGCCCCAACGGACGGACTGGTCCCGCCGCCGCTTCCCCTACCCGCCTCCCGTCGTTGTTTCCCCTACCCGCGGGATCCCGCCGCCCGGATCCACGACCCGCAGTCCTCAACTTCTAGCTTGGCCGCGCCATCGCGGCTTGGGCGCATGGCGCGCTGGCCGTGCGCGCCGCCGCCGAGCGCCCGTCGGCCCAGCGTCCTCCTCTTCTTGCACCACGCCGAGCCCGTTCATCCGTCGCCTCGCGGCAGCTGCCGCTGGCGAGCACCACCGCGGTGAGAGCCTCCCGTAGCGAGCCAACAGCCCCCTGGCCCCACGTTGGTTTGAGCTCCGGCAGCCCTATGGCCGCGGTAGCTCCCCGAGGCGGGCGCTGGGGTGGCTCGAGGGTAGCGTCGTGAGCGAGCTCCTACGGCGGCACAATCCAGCACACAAGCGGAGCTCCCGCGCGCCGTGGCGGCGGGCAAGCGAAGTTACCGCGGCCGCATGGACCAAGACGCGGCGCTGCGGCTAAGGCTGGCACGACCGGGCTTGGAAGGGCGGATGGGTCCAGCGCTGGCACGTTCAGCGGCGCATGGAGCGGATGTGTCGCTCTCTTGGCAACACAAATTTGCGCTCCCTCCTCTCCTGCTACGCAAAATGCCTCCCCTCTCTTTGGGTCTTCTGTTGGAGCCTAATCTGGATGCACAAAACACTATTGGTGACGTATTTTTGCGTTTGGGTTCACTGCTGGAGACAGTCCTAGGTGTACGACGAGCGTCAAATCGGCCTTTTTTTTTTTTTACTATCAGCCTCATTGGTTTAGACCTCTTTCTGCTGCGTGATGACTAGTGCGTGACCGGAACAAAAATATAATGGTCTTCTCCGTGACCGATGGGTCGACGAACCAGTCTACACGGCATTGAAGCACATACATCACATCAATCACACTGGGTACAAAAAAAGGTGCTAATAAAACAAGATGAACAATGAAAAGTTGAAAACTGTTTGCCATAGTACGTAGAAACCCAGCCAGAACAGTACCACCGTGCTTGACCCGTGCTGCACTCCACGATCGACCCTGGTCGGTTGCTTTAGACCGCGTCCGGGCTTTACGAACAAGAACGTGGGATTCACGCATGGGTAGTCTATAACGGTACAGTTATCGCGACTCGCGACCCCGGTCGAGCCGAGCTCGAATACCTACCTAATCGTGAAGGTTCGTCAACTGTCACTTATTCTTATCTTTTTTTTTTTTAAAAAAAGAATTTTATTAATTCACAATCATTCCATCGAGGTGATACAATAATTATAAATCCACTCCCGACCTCTACAAAAGCACACAACCTGAACCAAACAAGAAAATATAAAAGAAGTTCGGCATTCTATTGACTATTAATCCTAAAATTAGATCACCACCCATGTGTCGGTGAAAAAGCACTGTGACCATTTGCGTCAATTGTTGTGTGTGCATCATCGCTCTGCTTGCCTTAGTTCTTGTGCCGTTTGGTTACACATGCATTTTTTTTTATCCAGATTTTTTAAATCTCGTGAGATCCAAACAAGACATAGGACAATTCCAAGTTTCATGTTAAAACATTTATATGAAAATATAATTGACAAAGAATCCAATTGACATAAGACAATTCCAAGTTTCATATAAATTTGGTTAAACTTTTAGATGATTTGACTCTCCAAGATTTTTGGAATGACTTACCATTTGGGATGGAGGGAGTATATGCTAAAATGTTAATACTATTAAAAAGGTTATCTTATAACCATAACTATCTTATAATGTTAATGAGGGTGCTCTCAGGAGACAGGCACTCTCGAGTTCCCAGTCCTGTCCTTATCCTTGTGCTGAACATACACCCAGATGTTTGCGTTGACCGTGAAAAAGAGGTCATGGGAGTTAAATTTGAGTTTGGAAGATTGTGCTCGGTCAATCTTTCAAACTCAAATTGTGGTCAATGTTGAAGATTGTGCTCGGTCAATCTACTGAGGTGGCCAACATTTTAGTGACGGTTAGAGACCTAGTTAAGGACTCAAAATTACGGTGTTAAAGACAGAGGAAGGCGGTAAGAAGGAACGTGTTGGCTGGCAATTCAACGGTCTCGCATCTGTTGGCAAAGTGGACCATGAATTTGGCGAGGAGGCCAGCGTGGGAGGGCCTCACTTAAATTGATAGAGACCGGCGCAGAGGTGATGACCAGCAATTGAGTTATCTCGAGATGACCTCGCATGAGGAGACTGTTTTTCGCACGAAGAGGTGTTCTATGAGGCTATGGAGGACGTGTGTAGCACGTTTATATTTTGAGTTAAATAACCGCTCGCTGCACATTTATATTTTGAGTTAACTTAGTTGATTTTACCCTCATTTTTTTTCAACTTTATATGTTTACCCTTGTTTTTTTTCAATGAAAGCTCCGTCTACCTCTCGCTTTTTAACACCGTTGGTTCTGTTTCGTACTAAATGACGAAAAAACAGGTGGACCAAAATACTAAAATACCCCTGGGCTTATCCACTTCTCCCTTGTCTCGCACACGCACACACCTTGAGAGGTCGTGGGCGCCGAGACATCTTCCGTCCACGGCGGCCGGGCGTCGGGACCCCTCCTTGTCGCTGTCCTCCCTCCTCCTTCTCCTGGCAGGTCTCCTCAGCGCTTGACCTCCCTCCCCTTCGGCCACCCTCCTCCCCATCGCTCTCCTCCCGGCGGCTGCAACATGAAGGGTGGCACTTAGGGTTTCAGGCGGCGGTGGCGGCGATGACGACGCCCCGACGGCCGGCCTCCCAGCGGCGTGACTCAGGCGGTAGAGCTCCCGCTCCCAGTCGCCTTTTTCCCTCCCTCGGCCCCTCAACCTCCCTCTCCTCTCGGCTTGCACGCACGCCATCAATGGCAGCCACGGGAGTGCGCGTGGGGACGGGCTGCGAGCGGATGCGATGCGCAGGGGAGGTGGAGAGGGTGGGTGCCCCGATCAGCAGCACAAGTCATGGACCGTGGCTTGGTCGCTCGGTCATGGTGGATCGAAAAGCTGGAGGTTGGAGATGACCCTGACGGGTGGGTCCCACACTAGCAATGACCTATATTATCTTGCTTTTACTCTGATATAAAACAAGGGTAAAAATGCATGGGCAAAATTATCATTTTTGACACCGTTAGAGGTACTTCACAGAATAAGGGTAGACTCTCACTTCGTTTTGAAAAAACAAGGGTAAAATCATAAAGTAAAAAAAAAACGAGGGTGAGATCACCATTAGAGCAAAAAACGAGGGTACAAATGCCAAAGCCTCTATTTAATAAGAACTTTAAAAAACAAAACAAAATCAGCCCAAATATTTGTCATACTTGGCTCGCTCATCTATCTATCTCCCATGACCCTCTCCCTCTCTCCATCCATAACTTCATTTGCCTCCTCTCTCCTAATTTGGATGGTATAGGGCGCCCCGAACCCGCCGCATAGAGCCTGTCACTTCCACGCGGTCCTTCGAGCAAGGCCAATAATAGAGCCAAGTACTTGGCTTATAGCCAAGTCATAAGAGCTAATCTATACAATAGTTCATATTCTACTTGTCTCTAAACATTTTATTATTATTAGATGATTTCATTCTCTTTCCTCCTCCTCTTACATACATCTCTATTGGGACCCACTATTACCTATACATTTGTGCCCAGCTTGGTGCTTAACTTGGAGCCAAGCTCTAATCTCTCTCGGTGCGAGCCCCTCATGCTATAAGTAGCGCCCATCCACGAGGCGATGACCTCACTCCTTCATTTTGTTGTTGCTCTCAGTCCGCGCTGGTGCTTTCATATTCGGCTGCAGCTTTCGGTGCCTGAGCGCTTCGGCCTTCTTCGCTTTTAGTCTTCAGGTATGGAGCACTACCGAATAGGGTTTCGTATTGTAATTACTTCGGTAGCCCTTGTTTTTTCTTTCAATTTTTCTTTTTTTTTTCTTCTTTTGTACCTTAGGTTTGTACTTTGCTAGATGTCGAGTTCTTCTTCCTCTTTGGGTTCCGGTTCCTCTAGTGGGGACTCCTCGAGCCGGTTCCTTGAGCATTTGATGGTTCGGTTGACCAAAGGCGACCGGGCGTAGTTGACCCGAAAACTTTTTAGTCTAGTGGCGAGTCCACCAAGAAGACATTCGGCTTGGATACTATGAGTGATTCACCTAAAGCCGTAGATTAGCCTATGGAGGAGGTTGATCAAGACGAGATTATTGATGTGGATGGTTCTTCGAAACCTATTGATCTCGCCACTAGAGAAGGCGATCGGGCGAATTTGATGAAGTGAAGGGCTCGAAGACGCGAGCTTTACTCGGCGAGAGGGTTCCGAGAGAACCAAGGACCGTCGGCTAGCCAAATTGTTTATTGGGCAGACCCTCTCAAGTTTCGGATGAAGATCTCGATGACTATGTCTGAAAAGGTTATATGGACGGGGAGAACTCATTTGCTCTGTCGTGCTCGAGGGGAAAAGAATTCCTAATCCAAAACCCACCGAAGCTCGGTGTTCAAGGACTTTTTATAGCCGGACTTCGGCTCCCTGTGAGGATGACTTCGTCGGTGGGGTTCTTGAATGGTTTGATCTACAGTTACACCATCTGACGCCGAATTCGATTTCGCGAATGAGCACCTTTGTGATGGCTTTAAAGATGATGGGAGCCCCTCTATATGTGGACACTTTCGTGAAATTTTATGATTGCCATCGTAAACCGAAGAAAATTCAGAACCGAAAAACCGGGGAACATTGCGTAGTGGAATTCGGGGCTTACACGTTTATTCCTCGCAAAGGAAAATCTGTTCCCGATTGGTGCCTGCTTTTTTGGAACAAGTGGATGGACTGGACCGACTACCTGGTTCTATGCTCGGTCGATTCGAAGGTGATGAGCAGGCGGCTGGGGCTGGTTTGCCCGCGAACGGTGGGCTTGCTAGCCGAAAGACTCCGATCGCGAGGCCTTCGTTCGGCGATGTACACCGCCGGGGTGTTGAAGGTGATGAGGAAGCCTCGAAGGCTTTTGTTGATATGACCGAGCACCAGACGAGTCATGATTTGGTTGAGGAGTGGCTGGCTCTTGGTATTCGTCCACTTAGCTCTTATGCCAAGTTTACTCCAAAGCCTCTAGGGACAGGTTACCATTGTTGGAGTAGCCCGCAAGCGAACTACCCCGAGAGTGACAAGACCGAAACAAAGTAACTGAAATATTCTATCTCTGTATTCAGTAATCGTCCTCCCTTACAACACCCCATGGGGGCCTTTTATACACGTCCGTATGCTTTTACATGACTAAATTACCCTTTCAACCACTCTGATGCCGGCGAATATGCCCCATCCAATGGGGGCACCTTGGTCCTTTCATCCTCGGCGACAACTCCCATCCTGCGCGCTCATTCTCTTTCCCCAGGTCCTTCATTCTCGGTTGACGGCCCTTCGGCTCGAATCCTGTTCCGGCTTCCTCATCTTCGGTGTTGCTAGGTAATTATTTCCTTCTTAGTCTTGCTTTTATTTTAGGTTGTTGTGTGTTTCTTTTCATTTTTTTTTTATTCTCCCTACCCCGTTTGTTAGGTTCGTAAATTTCTTAAATGGCTCCTTCTTCCGAATCCGAGTGCGGTAGCTATGAATCGGTGAACCGTGAGGACCCGAAACCTGTGGGGCATGAAACGTTTTCTTCCACTGACAGCTTGGCGGTGTAGAGCGGCTCTACCGAAAAGCGGCTCAACCGAAGGAGATTCTTCGCGGCCAAGTCACCAAAAAGGACGAATTCAACTATATCCCCTCTCGGTCGGCTATGGAGGAATACGCCGATATCACGCATGTTGAAAGTACATCCGCAATGGGTGAAGGATCTCTCGACTAACATGGCACATTTCTTGAATGGCAAATGGTCGCCGCCCGACGCCGCCGCCCCCCGGGCGAGGGTAAAGATGATGAAGATATTGCCGAAAAGCGGAGACCGGGCAGATATTGCGATCGGGCGAAGGCGAGGGTGATGCCGAAAGTGGTGATGCCGAAAGTGGCAGCAATGTTGGCACCGAGCGGTCGTGGGAGAACCGAGCCCCCGAGCCTGCCGTTTAAAAGCTACATAACCGGCCGGGTTCTTGTTACCAACGCGATGCTCGACAAATACGTGGAAACAGCATTATGGATGCAGCTACCCGCAGCCACCGCCGGGCTCGGGACCGAAACTGCCCCACAACCAAAACCCTATGAAGCGTTAGTTTTTGTGACTTCTTCATCGCAGGGGGTTCGGTTTCCGTGCGAAAAAATCTTGGAGGAGGTTTTGGAGAAGTTCGATATGCAACTCCACCAACTAACCCCCGAATTCTATCGCACACCTTGGGGCTTTTGTCATGGCCATGAAGATACTTGAATGCCCCTCGAGTGAGGATTTGTTCACTCTTTGCTACTCATGCTTCATCAAGCCAAGTGAATTTGTGGGACGGAGCCGGGAGGACGGTGGAAGCATAGTATGGGGCGTGCACTTTTATTCCCGAAAGAAGAGGCAAGTTACCCTATCTAGTGCCCGCCTTCCGCAATAAGTGGCAGGATTGGACCAGTACTGGTTCTACGTGGAAGTCAGCACCGAGAAGACGAAGCCCACGCTGGGCGCATGGGGACAACCACGAGCAATTGGATTGTGAGCCGGTTGACAACATTGACCATGGTGCGTTCCGCCCGGGCGACACACCGGCGGCGGGTTTCGGGGATGCGATGGCTGCTCTGAAGGAGACGGCCGAATTTCAAATTACAAGGGATTTGGTGGAGGAGTGGCTAGCTCTTCGGGTGTGCCCTCTTTCTACTTCCACGGCTTTTACCCCGAAGCCCCGGACATCCGGGTACCACGGCCCGCAACTTTTCCTTGAGCGGCCATCTCATTATCGCACCAATGCCGAGTTCGTCGGCGCTATGAGCGATGCGGCTGACGACATTCTCGGCCCATACTCCACCAAGGAGTATGAACAAAAATGAAAGTATTTGGGTGACAAACCGAAGAGCAACCGTGCTTTCGAATCGTTGGGAATACCGGCGGCCCTCGCCCCGATCCTCGCTACTTGTAAGGAACAAAAGGCCGTGCAATCGAAAGGCGAACCGAGGCCTAAAGGGGTTGTTGGATTCTTCTCGGTTCGAAAGCTAGAAACGGAAGAAAATATCAAAGCATCACTGTGCCGAAAAGAGAGCGCTGATGTGTCCCTTTGGGCGAAAGATGGCCAAGCCTCCGAGTCAATCCAAACCAAATGCCGCCCCTTGACGATGTTGGATGCTCTAGTGGCAATCATACGAAATGGTAGACTAACTTGCTAACCTAGGCAACATGGAGCTTTTCGGTTTTTTACGACTTTTCGATTTTAGCAACCTAGATTTTGCAAACTTGCTACATCCGGGTTCTAATGCCTTTGAGCTTTATTTGTTTTTTGACCCCGTAGGTTGTCTTGAGCGATTTGGAAGACATGACCTACGTGCACGATCCTCGAAAAGCCATGAAAGCCTCTCTGGCGGGTGAGCATCTCGGGTGTCCTCGAGGGGAAGAGGAAATCCCAAGACAAACTCGAGATGGCGAAGGACCCGAAACGCTCCCGGCACCAACGGGATTCCCAACTGGAGAAAACACTTTCGGGTGCTACCCCACCCATTCCTCGAACGGAGAAATCGTCGAAGGGCACTGGTAACTCAAGATTTTATCACGAATCACTTGTCGTGACCCCGGAGATGACGAAGGATTTGCTGTTCGGGTATGGTACCTTGTCGCTTGAGTCGTGCCCCGAGGACTATGGTGAGATACGGGTGTATTCGGGCTCAGACTCTCCGGGGGACTCCAGCCCAACCAAGGAGAGGACTTACCGAATTGCTCGTGCTTTAGGGACCCCATCGTCCGCTAAGGTGATAGGGAACGTGGACCACCCATCGCTGCCTTTTCTGCCTATCGAAGACGCCCTCGTCATTGGGCAGCGGTGCACGGACGGGTTTGCCGCTCCGGAAGTTGAACGGGATTTGCTTAAGGTCCCGCACCCTCCCTGACCAAAGCGATCAACGTTTATGGGGCCCGTGTAATCTTTTGTAGCTTCCTCGCATCGAAAAGACACTTCCGTCTTTTGGTCCGCTTTTGACCTTTTGGTTTCGTTACTTTTGTGTACCGAATTGATAATACTTGTCTTTGCCTGCCGCATACAGATCATCCTGGCCGGGCGAACCTTGAAAAACAGTTTCAACTTTTCGGCCGATTCGGCCTCAAAACCGCCAAAGGCCAAGGAGGCAACTCGCTGCAGAAACCACAACTCGTCGGGAGGCGGAAAAGAAACTAAAAGACACGGAGGACCGGGCCACCACAGCCGAGAACTGAACCAAGCAACTTGAGGCCAAATCGACCGAGGAGCACAACCCGCGTGCAAAAGGCCGAGAACGACGTTGCTTCGGCTCTCAAGGCTGGGGTGGAGGCGCACAAGAACCTTCTGGCCAGCTTCGATTTTGAATCCCTGCCACCGCCCGAATCCTCCAATGTCGAAAAGCTAAGATGGCGGCCACCGAGATTCATGGCCTTGAATCCCCTGCAGGCCTTCGCAAAACACTGAAGGATGCGGGCTTTCAGGTTCGGGGTTCGAGCCAAAGCACGCCTCGGGACTATTGGGCGCTCTCAACCAAAGCCGCACCGCCGTCGAAAAATTTTATGAAGGCTTCGTGTTCGGGTGGCGGGACGTGGCCATGCTTCAGGCCGCTATGTCTTTTCGAGGAGGTGAAATTCTGTCTCTTGATGTCTTTCGGGTGGCTATGATTGGGTTTCTTGCTTTACGTTTCGGGTGCTTTTTTGTTATAGCTTTGACGCTTGCAACCGAATTGCACTGCCCTTGCAGACTCGCGAGCAAGCAGACAAGATCAAGGCACGGGTACAAGCCTACATCGCGGGCGAGCGGCGGAGCCTTCGGTGGTGGCCAGCCCTTCGCCGAGTGCCGGGCGCCACCACAAAGAGGACACGACACCCGACCGGACCACCCCTGCCACCGACCCGGTTTTGTACTGTCGGTTCTCGAGGAGGGACCTCGCCTTTATTAAACGCGGCCCCTTTGAAAGTCAAAAAGGGGTGGCTTTGGTGTCGATGGGCGTTCATGGGCGAATCTGCGTTAATTATCTCCCGAATCAAGCGGAAGACTTCTTCGATCTAGGTGTCGCAGGGTAGCTCGAACCGCAAGGGCTATGCAAGAATTTTGGGCGACATCCAACCTTCGGTGAGGCAGCGAAACCTGGTAAAAGGCGTGCTGCTAGAACCGAAAGAGGAGCCCTTAGATGAACCCGAGGAACCTTATGTTCCTCGGTATCGATATTGTAACACGCGCTACCTTCCTCGAAAGTCAATGTCGGGCCTTCGAGCCGAATCTGAGTGCTTCGGTTTTTTGCAAAGCTCTCATTTCTGTTCAGCTTGTTTGCTTGAAAAGAAACCCCCTCCCCCATTTGCATAAACCGGAAGGAAGCAGTTCGTGACTGTTTCCGGTTTACCTCGGCGAAGTTTATCTTTTGGTAGTATCGGTAGTCGCACTAGGGAAGAGAAACCCCCTCCACCCTTTTTAGACAACTAACGGAGGCGGCGAACGTGATTCGGTCTCGGTAGCTAACAGCTGATTAACGCCTTGATCGGACGCCGAATCCGCATTGCCCCCGAAGTTCTAGGCTAGCCTCTGTTTCGGTAAACACAAACGACCATGTTTTTTGGACGCAAAAGAAACCCCCTCCCCCTTTCGTGTTTCTTGAAACGAGGTTAGGTTAAACCAACTTGTATAGAATGCATCGAAATGTTTTTATTACATGAGTCTTTACACTTGATGTGTTACATTCGGTGAGCACTGCCGGAGTGGGACTATATCGGCGGCCAGGGAGGGCGTTGTCTCCGCTTATGGTGACGTTGACAGCGCCGCTTTTCTGGATTGCCTTCGGCAATCTTCCGGCTGTCTTTTCGCATCGGTGCCACCTTGCACACGGAAGATGAGGCTATCGAGCTCGCCAGATTATCGCAGCCCGAGCGATATGTGCCTTACGCCGCTGCTTTTCGTCTTGGGAGATCGATCTTCGCCACATTGCACGCGCCGAAAGATGCATGCCGCTTATCTTTGTCTCTCGATCAACAAGGCAGCGGTTCCCAACTGCAGGCCTATGCTATTTCCTAGCCCGATGGAATGTTTCGAAAGGCTATTGAAACCTCTTGGTAGCAAGGTCTCCGTCGGGCTTTCGGCTGGCCACAATCAACCCCAGTTACCAAACTTGGTAAGCCTGTCAGCCTACTAGTTCTTTCCTGCGGTAACTAGGGTAGTTAGTGGTAGGGCGTGGCTATCTGCCGAAACTCCTCACCTTATTCCCGAGTCCTCTCAACCCTATATATGCTGACCGAACGGATTTGTGCTGAAAGCCTAGCTTCCCTAAACTTGCTCTCATTTTGATCTGGACTAACCGACTGTAACCTTGCGATCTGAAAGCGCAAGGCTACCCAGGCCTTGTTTTATAGTGGCCAAAGTGTCCTTGTATTGTACTTTGTTTGGTGAACCTTATTGAAGGATCTGTCCTGTTCTCAACCATATCGGTGATATTAGGTGTGGTTAATGCTCTGATCGTCCTTTTTGAACGCCATGCCAAAAAGTTTTTCTCGTTCATTTTGACCTCGAGTTTATCAACAGAAGACCAATTCGCTTAGGCTTTTCGCCTTGCTATGACGGAGGTACAGCTCTATTGTTCTCCGACCCTAAGGTATTGTCACCTTGGGATTTCACCCGAGAAAGGAGTTCTCTGCACGAAATCAAGGGCTCTTTTTAGGCCGTTTTGGGCCATTTGTTTGTGGCTTTTTCGCCGATGTTTGTTGATCTTTCCAAAGAATCTATTTTTGAGTATCACATTCCAAATGAGCAAAGCATGATTCCATCGAGCTTTGCTTTCGGTTATCTCGCGCCTGTATGTTCGCACACCGTGGGGAAAACCATTGATAGATTGCAACGTTTACATCGCTACGCCTCGTTAAAAACCTCACACCCCGAAAGGGCTCCCCTATGAGGAAAAAGAGTGCTAGCCTTGCAATTTAAAAGCTTAATCCTTACAACCAAAAATGAAAAGAAAAAATTACAACTCCGTCTTTCGGGAGCGAATCGTTCATGCGTAGAACCTCTTCAGCCGTATGCGCATTCCGGGTATGAGTCAATTCTTGACCAACTTCAGTCTTGAGCCAAAATACCCCGGGCTTGACGACGCTTTGAAACGATGAATGGACGGGCCATTGAGATTGCAACTTGCCCTTGTTGGCATGCCGAATTAGGGACGAGATCGCCAACAGTAGATGTTCTTTTCAAGTACTTTCTTGTCTCTCCAATTCTTCGTCTCCGGTGATTCTTTTCCGATTTTGGGCCGCCTGCAATTTCCTAAATTCGAAGTGTCGGCATTGATGAGTCTTTGATTTCGCTTTACCTCGCTCATTTCGGTCCCCGAAGAACCAAGCTTGAGCTCCTCCGGAGTTACCGCCTCTTCACCATACAAGAATCGAAAAGGTGTGAATCCGGTAGCTCAAGACCGAGAGATGTTGTGGCCCCATTTGCGGTGGTCATTTCAACCGGCCACTTTCCCTTTTTGAATCCCACAAGGACTTTGAAACAGCCGAAAACACCAAGCCGTTTGCTTTCTCCACCGCACCGTTGCTTTGGGGATGATAAACCAAGCAAAGGAGAGAGTGATGCCTAACTCCCTCGCAGAAATTTCGACGGTGGAGTCAAACCGCTTCCCATTGTCCGCAGTGATGTACGAGGGGACACCGAACCCGCAGACTATCTGCTGTCGACTAAAACCGACCAACGTCGGCCGAAGTGATCCTTGCGAGAGGCCTCGCTTCGACCCATTTGGTGAAATACTCCAATGACACAGCCGCGAATCTAACGCGTTGCCCGGTCGTGGGCGTGGTCCGACTATGTCGACTCCCCATCGCTGTAGAGGCCAAGAAGGGACTATCGGTTTGGTTGGGTTTGAGGGGGCGTTCTGCTTCTTCGCGAACATCCGACACCCTTCGCAGGTTTTCATGAGTTGCTTGGCGTCTTCGCCGCCGGAAGGCCGCGAGAAGCCCCGCCTCATTGCTCGGGCTATCTCGTGCGGTCCTCGATGGGCCCCACACATGCCTCCGTGGATTTGGTGGCTTGACTTTTTTGCCTTCCTCGACACTGATGCACTTCAGTTTAGGTGCAACCAAGCCGTCCTTGTATAATTCACCTCAAATGATGGAGTAATGCTTCGTTCTAGATCGCATTCTCTGCTCTTCGTCAACATAGGTTACAAGGTTTTTCTTCTTCTTCTGCTCTCTAAATACCTGATCAGACATTCTGGAGAAAGTTGGGCCGGCGTTTCGGAGCCCCTCTGGCATCCTTTTGAAGCAATACGTGCCCCCTGGAGTGATGAAACTGGTCTTTTCTTCGTCAGCCAGATTCATGTGTATCCGGTGATAACCCGAGAAATAATCTAGAAGGCTCATCCTTTCGAACCGGAAGCAATGTCTATCAGAGTATCAATTCTTGGTAATGGGTATGGGTCTTTTCGGGCAGGATTTGTTTAGATCCGCGGAAATCTACACACATACGCCATCTCTTGACATCTAGATCGATTGACTTCTTCTGCACCATGACCACGTTGGCTAACCATTCCTGGTATTGTACTGGCTTGATAACACCTGCGTCCGAAAGCCTCTGCACCTCGGTTGTTGCTGCTGCGCTTCTCTCTTCGGATAATCTGCGTAGCCTTTGCTTCTTCGGTCTGGCTGTCCTGTCGACGTTGAGACTATGCTGAGCCAAATCTCTGCTTACTCCCTTTAAGTCTTCTGCTGACCATGCAAAAACGTCCTTGTTTTCGATTAGAAAATAGACGAGATCTATAGCCTCTTTGTCCCCAAGTTCGGCCCCGATCACCACCTTTCGGTCCGGGTAAGCTTCAGATAGCGGCACCTTTTCGGTAGCGTCGGCTGTACCGACCTTGGGCTCACGATTCCTCTCGGGCGTCGGCTCCGGCTCGGGCTCTTCTTCTTCTTCGGATTTCTTTGTGAGGGTCACCTCATTTACCATGTTGTATCCTGGAATGGGTCTTGCATCTATTTTGTGGGCTGCTTCTTGATCCCCCCAAACGGTGATGATACCAGAAGGAGAGGGCATTTTCATGCACAAATAACTCTATCTGATGATAGCATCAAACTTGCTGATTACTCCTCTACTGAAAATTGCTGTATATGGGTAATCTATGTTAGCGATGTCGAATGTAATGATTTCGGTTTGAAGTAAGCCCACTTTGCTGAAAGTGACCGCTATATCCTTCTTGCCGATAGCATCTATTCTCTCACCACCAAAACCGAACAAGGCGTTCCCTACCGGGTGATAAAGATCTTGGTCCATCCCCATGGTCTCAAAGGCCTTGATGAACAGAATGTCTGCCGAACTTTCGTTGTCCACCAAGATGTTATGCATCGTGAACCCTTCTACGTTCGCGATTGCCACGAAAGCATCGGTGTGAGGATAATCTCTGACCCGAAAGTCACTTTCATCAAAGGTGATGGGCATCATAGACCATGCGGGTCTGCTTAGCGGCCATCTTGGTGATACAAGTATGGACTCTACAAACAAAATCCCTTCTGGCTCTCTTGTTTTCATGTTCGAGATTTGACCCACCAGTAATTGCGAAAATCTCTCCCCTAGAAGGCAAGACCGCATTGATCGTTTGGTTTTCCCCCGCTTTTCGGGCTTGGCTTGGCCTGCTGGCGATGATAAAGCATGTTGGTCGGCGAAGAAGCTGCTGCCAAAAACGACCAGATCGGTGGTGGGGGCGGCGGCAAATTGCCGATCCGTATGTCCAAGAGTATTGAGCCGACTGAAATTGTTGGGGAGGCTGAACTGGCACCTGAGGGCAACTATCTTTGTTGGACCGAAGCCTGGTAACCGAAGTAGGGATTCGGGCTGGCTTGAGTTATGGAAGACGTGTTTCGCGATTGGGTGCCTTGCGCATTCTCATCTTTCGATTTACGCTCCTTAGCGAATTGACCATACTTACAATCTCTACTATAATGACCTTGGTTCTCGCCGCATATAAAGCAATAGGGGACTTTCGGTCCATCGCGGCCGCGTCCGCGTCCTCTGCCTCTGGAGCCCTTTCCACCTCTACTTGGCTGGGAAGGCCCTCGGTTGAATTGGTCTTGCGGGTTGGCATATTTGCTTGTCTCGGTTTGCTGAAGTGAGTCTTCCCCGCACGTTGTTTACGGGCCGAAAGTTCTTCCCCCCTTCTGGTTGGTACCGGGAACCGGGTTCGGTGACTGCTGCTTCTCGCCTTTCCTCGCTGCTTTTCTTCTCTTAAGCCCTTCTTCGGCTTTCGCGAACTTCTTGATTCGCTCGTACAGCTCTTTTAATGTCTTAGGCTCCTTTCGGTCCAGATTTGAAGCGCGCGGCCGATGGCCATGCCTTCAATTGCCGCGAGAATAACGACCTCATCCGAGACATTGGGCGTTTGAGCCGAAGGCCGACAATTTTTCCGTGTATTGAGTGAGTGATTCACCATCCTCTTGCTTCAACTTGAAAATTCTCGGCATTTTTCTTTGGCGGCTTTGAAACCCTCAAAAGTGAGTATGAGCTGCTCCTTGAGCCGCTTCCGACTTTCGATGGATAATGGCTCGATGTTTATATACCATTCATGCGCCACATCTTCCACTGCCATGATGAGAGATTTCACGAGGGTTGTCACATCTCCTCCTGCCGAATGTGGCTTGCTGCCTCGAAGCACGCTATAAATTTCCTTGGATCTGACTTGCCGTCGAAAGAGGGCAACCTTGGTCTATAGCCAACCGACCCACGGCTCTGCTTGCAACTCAACCGAAAGAGGTGATGTATCATCGACCCCCTCAAGGTTAGAGTCTTCTTAAACCACGGGACCTCCTCTTGAATCCTCGGTCGGCGTCGCCCCTTTTCACCCCCTCCGGTTGCGGCCTTGACATTTTCCTCGAGCCGCGATTTCGCGCGACAATCTCTGCTTCTCGGCATCGGCCAAACTGAGCCTTTCGCGAATCGAGTTTTCTCTTTGCTTGATGACCTCTTGCTGACGCAAGGCTTCCCTTCGGGCTCTCAGCTCCTCCAGCTCTGCTACCTTATCCTTCAACTGCTGTGTTACTCTGTTGTGCTCAAGGAGTTCGTCTTCGGCTTCAATCTCTTCAGCTATGAGTCCTGTCACGGGATCTCCCCCTGTCACAGTGCGGCCTTGCCCCGTAATTATGCCCGGACCCGTGACCACCCCCGGACCTGTGGCTCCCTCTTCGGTAGCCTCTGTGTTCTGGCCCTGGGGAGTCTCGGTTTCGGTATCAACAGGCGGATCCAGCCTGGCATCCTGCACCGCCGACGGTGGTGGTGCTCCCCTTATGGTCTTCTTCGGAGCCATGAGCGGACTGCTCAACCACGGTGGGCGCCAATGTTGGAGTAGCCCGCAAGCAAACTACCCCAAGGGTGACAAGACCGAAACAAAGTAACCGAAATGCTCTATCTCTGTATTCAGTAATCGTCCTCCCTTACAACGCCCCATGGGGGCTTTTATACACGTCCGTATGCTTTTACATGACTAAATTACCCTTTCAACCACTCCGATGCCGGCGAATATGCCCCATCCTGCGGGGGCACCATGGTCCTTTCGTCCTCGGCGTCCAACAACTCCCCTGGGTCCGCCTTCGGTGGGCTCGGCACTGAATCCCCGTCCTCGAAACCGCGAGCGAGACCGCGACGCACGGGCGTTCCCCTAGGCTGCCGGTGAAAAATACGACCGAAAAGTTAGCGCCCCGAAGGCTGCGGATCCGATCCCCAAGGGACCAAAACCCGCATCTCTTGGGAAGCCTCAAACTGCACCCGTCGTGGGCCCGCGGATTAGCGAACACCGAACTCCGGGTTCGGTTCAGACACTCAACAATCCCCTTTCGGTTGTCAACCCCCATGATGAATGAGCCGCCGTCCTCCCGGGACGGTGACGCTCTTCCGGGATGGCGACACCGAAAGGGGCGGGCAACTCTATTGCGGTGAATAAAGGGGGAGGTGGCCAACCAGGCCTGACCCCCAACAACCATGGCCCTCTCCTTGTTGCTGACCGACCTCAAAGATATCGATCAGATGAGGATTTCGTCAACGCTTTCAGTGATCAACCTGATGTTGTGTTGGGGCCGTACGGTTCTAAGGAACATAGAGCGAAGCTGGAGCTTGTGGACAATATGCCTCGGATTAACCGTGCCTTTGATGCGATGGGTGTGAGCTATCCAGATTTGTTCGATCCGCCGAGGGTAAGAAAGCGAAAGCCTCTCTTCGGGGCCGAGGTTCCGAGACCGGTCGAGGTCGCGGGCTTGGATTAGGGGCCGGGCAATTGTTCGTAATTTGGCTCCTCTTGAGAGTTTGAAGAGGAAGAAGTTGGCTGGTCGTGGGCGGCCGAAGGAGGCGCCCGAGTGGAGGTAGGGCGCCTTTTGGCAAAAATTCCAGCGCTAGAGCCGAAAGCTTGATTTTTGACGTAAGCGGTGTTTCGACTCGGTTTAATCAAAGCGGTAAAGCGTCTCATGAAAAGCGGCGATCCCCCGAGTTTCAGTGTCGTCATTTTTTCTTTGTTTATTTTGAAGAATTTTCTTATATTGAAAGGCTTTTGCGAGGTAATCTCCAGCGATTCTAAAGATATGGCGCCCATGAAGAAAGTTGTTGACCCCCACGATATCTTGAGGGATGATGACACCCGGTCTGTGGGTGATTTGTTCGGCAAGCAAAAGCGGACTGCCCCTAGCACCAAGGTTGTCCGCTTAAGAAGAAACCGAAAAGGTTCAAAGGATAGTTCGGCGGGTTGCCTTCTACTTTAGCCCTTGGAGGCGTGCAACCGAAAGGCGGCTTGGGTAAGTCACGATTTTTATCATGAATTCGTGTTGACCCCCGAGATTGCTCGGTCTTTGTCTATTCGGCCATGGGTTTGTTTCTTTAGACTCCTGTTCTAGTGATTATGGAGAGACAAGGGTTTATTCGGGTTCGAGCTCACTTGAGAGTACGAGCCTAAGGAGATTAAAGACTTACCAGATTGCTCGTTCTTTAGGGGCTCCTGCGGATGCGAGGGTGGTCGAAAAATGTGGACCACCGCTTGCTCGCCTTTGCTACCCATAGAGAAAGGCTTTGAGGTTGGGGAGCTTTGCTCTTCGGCCTTTACTGCACCTCAGGTGGAGAGGGACCTGCTGAAAGTCGGCCCCCACACTACAAGAAATGTGACCTTTTATGACAAAAATCCTTATGACCATGGCAAATATCGTCATATATTGTAACATACTATGACGATAAAATCGATTGTCGTCACAAATTCATGAGCCCTTCAACTATTTATGACGACTGCATTTTTTTGGTCACATAAAGATGCCGAAGCGTCGTCACAAAAATATCGCCATGAGCGACCAATCGATGGTTATGTTTTGTGACAATATGAAGTGTTTTTTGTGACTTTGTTTTCGGCGTCCTTTGTTTGTTAATTGTAACATGACGGTCTCCAATATCATTATTTGAAACCCAGCAGCACAAGTCATTGAGCGGCCTTGGGCCAACCAGAAGCACACCGGCGGCGGCCTACAAGCAACACCGGTCGGCGGGCGGCGACTACGCAAAGCACGGCCAGCCAGCAGGTCCGGTAGCGCAAGGACCAAGCGGCAGCAATTATATCGCACCTCGGCCAAAGCGGCGGCAAAGCAGCGATAAAGGAGTCAACGGCGGTCCATTTAAAATTGAAACACAACGAAGCCACTCCCTCCAAGCGTCGAACACGAAGCTAGCTAGCAAGCTAGCTAAGTTGTGTACTGGGAGCATGAGTGTTATATACATACACGTATATATATGTTGCATGCATTTCTTTTTTTTTCTTTTTTTTTTTCTTCAAACATTCTTCTAAGATCTTGATCCAAATATTTTTGCTATGTCATCTAAAAAAATATGTAAATCCTTAGGACCATATTTGTCGTGTGTTCTTGATGAAGGACCGATTTCTCTTTTTCCTCGGATTAAAAACTTGTAACTAGTCGTTCTCCCTCGTATGAACTCTAAATGAGATGATTTTTTTCCTAAAAATTTTCTAAAAATCATTTTGCATCACGTTATGGTGTTGGATTCAGTCACCTCTTCATACACCAAAATTTGAGCAATTCAAGTTTTTGAATTCAAACTTTGACTCGGTCAAAACTTCGAGTCAAAGCGGAACATGAAATGAACTCGGTTGAAAATCTTTTTTGAACACGAAAGTTTCATAACTCATCGAGACCAACAAAGTTTATGTAGGTCAAATTTTCATTTGAGGAAGTGGTAATAACATGTAGTTCAAATATAACAAGTCTCTCACATAGTTCACGAAACTATGTGAGGTTATATTTGAACTATATAGCACTCCAACTTTTTATTGAAATGGCTTGAGATTTTTTCTGGCGGTCATTTATAGCCAAAATATGGTTCCACACAAGAACTTATATTTTTCGAACAATTATTTTTTATTATTATAATTTTTTTCGTCTTTGGGTGAGACAAAATTTGGTGAATTATACATTGAAAACACTAGAACTATGCGGCTGACCTCCACATGTATTTGTTTCCTAGGGCATAAGAGACTTTTGTGGCAAAGTTTGGCGCCATTAAGAATCTTTTCGATTGGTGGGTCAGTTCAGCATTATAATTACCTCCCGCAGTCGCACGGAAAAATCAAATAAAGCGAAAAAAAAGTACCAAACGATTTCTGAAAAATCTCAAACTTGGTGGTTGCTTCACAAAAGGCATTTGGCTTCGAGGAAAAGTTTGAGAGCAATACAATACTTGGAGCCTTTCATCGAACCATGTCTATGCACTAGGGTTCTTAGGGATTATGCGGTCCAAGTATGGTATTGGTCTCAAACTTTTTCTCAGGCTTCCAAATGCCTTTTGTGAAGCAACCACCAAGTTTGGGATTTTTTAGAAATCGTTTGATTTTTTTTTCAGTTTAATTGAATTTCCACGGGACTTGATTGGGGTGGTATGCGTTGAACTAGGTCCACCCCTGAAAAGATCCGTAATGGCGCCAAACTTTTGCCACTGGGGTAGCTTATGCCCTAGGAAACAAATACATGTGGAGGTCGTTGCATAGTTCTAGTGTTTTCAATATATAATTCACCAAATTTTGTCTCACCTAACACGGAAAAAAATATAACAATAAAAAATAATTGTCCTAAAAAAATGTGAGTTCTTGTGTGGGACCATATTTTGGCTATAAATGACTCCCCAGAAAAAAATCTCAAGCCATTTCGACAAAGTTGAGTGCTATGTAGTTCAAATATAACTAGTCTCTCACATAGTTTCGTGAACTACGTGAGAAACTTGTTATATTTGAACTATATGTTATTACCACTTCCTCATATGGAAATTTGACCTACATAAACTTTGTTGGTCTCGATGAGTTATGAAACTTTCGTGTTCAAAAGATTTTCAACCGAAGTTCATTTCGTGTTCCGTTTGACTGAAGTTTTGACCGAAAGTCAAAGTTTGAATTCAAAACTTGAATTGCTCAAATTTTGGCACATGAAGAGGTGATTGAATCCAACACCATAACGTGATGCAACATGATTTTTAGAAAATTTTAGGAAAAAGAATCACTCATTTGGAGTTAGGATGAGGAGGACGACTAGTTACAAGTTTTAACTGAGGAAAAAAAGAAATCGCTTGTTCATCATGAACATGTGACGAACAAGAACGATTTTTTTTTTTTAATCTATAGTCAAAACTTGTAACTAGTCTTTCTCCCTCATACGAACTCGAATTTGATGATTTTTTTCTCTAAAATTTTCTAAAAATCGTACCCTATCAATTTATGGTGTTGACTTTTCCATTTAAATTCATTTTGTAGTCAATATATTTATATAATTTATCTATTCTGAAATAGAAAAAAAAAAAAAAACTAACTTGGGCCAATACCCGATGACCCGGCTACTACGGTCTCCATTGACATCGGCCGTCCATGTATTGATCCAACTTGGACCAGTTCTGAGCGCGGGATTCTAAAAAATACCGAGCGCGACTCGAAAATTTCAGGAACGGAACAAAAAGAAAATCCATTTGCCGCACCCGCGCCGTCTCCAAGGCTCAGTGCCGCCTCCGCTCAAGCTATCCAAAACCAACCCCGTGACCTTATCCTCTTGCCTCCTCTTGCCCGGTCGGCCAAGAGAAAACTTCAATCCCCTCTAACGCACCACCCCTGCCCGTCATCCCTGCTGACTCACGAGCGGCGTCTTCTGCATCTCCCACCGTCCATGCTCATGTACCACCACTTCTACGTGGCGCCTCGCGTGCGCCGTCCCCGCGTGGTGGTCGCCGTCGAGCTCCCTTCGCGCCCGGCACCACGCCAAGCTTTTGTCGACACCGGCGAGGGTTGGGTTTTGACAAAGTCGGGGCGAGGGGCATTCTCCTCCCGCACCATCCGCCGCGGTCGGCGCCGGTGCACTGCTTTCAGCGCGGCACCGACGGCACCTGTACCGCTGAGGGAGTGCGGGTGGAGGACGCGATGGCGCACCTTCGCTGCCTACCGCGACGCTCTCGGGCCCGCTCCATCGTCGGGTTTGCGGGTGAAGGCCAACAGCAACCCTCCCCGTGCTGCGTCCTCTGTGACTTAGGCTGCGGCGCCGTCCTCGTCGGCAGCGAGCTCCGACTCGCTCCAGGCGGGATTCGATCCTGCAGGTGTGCTACTCTTGTTCCTAGATTTTTTTTACTTCTGGGATGGACTGGTATGGTTGAGCAAATATCTTCACTTTCGGTGCTATTTTCTATTGTTTTAGTTTTGGATTGATTAGAATAGATTATGTTACATCGCCGCCGATGATCAAGGGCGTTTCTGTATATTCATCGGCATGGAGAGCAGTAATGTTAGATTATTTTAGTGAGTGCACACGTTTCCACATATGTCCTCAATAAAACATGAATCGGAAGGAGTGGGAGATTCCAAGATCCTAGTTAATTAAGCTATGTAAACAGCGTTCAATTTTTTTTAGCGTAACTTGTGTATACAAGTACAATGGTAGTATGGTTTTATTTGTGCAGGTATGTCCTTGATAGATTCATTTTTGTTTGTGCCAAAGGAGAGACCTGATTATTTTTTCTATGAATGAATAACTAGTGTTGTTTAATCTACTCGAGGATTTTTTTCGCTTGCCATCACTTCGTTCCATTGCTTGTTTTTTTTTTTTTTAGCTTGTACTTGTCAATGCCTTTGTATGTCCGGGTCGAGCTAAAAAGGAGGTGACATACAAGCGGTTTGGATCCTAAACAATTAAGCGATGTTTCATCGGTCGGGGATTGTGAAGTGGGGGCACCAAAGAAAGCATGCAAGAAGCGTACTTGTGGCAGGGGCTGAGGCTGAAGAGAAGGTTGGGGAAGCTAGAGCTCACTGCGGAAGCAGATCAATAACCCTCGGTCGGTTTGTGGCGATTGTAAGTATTACCACGTAATTAAGTGGCACTTTATACTTGCTTGTGAAACTCCATGCTCGGCATACGATTAATTCAGGTTACTTATCGCTGCTTTGGTGATCTCGTAAACGTTTCTTGCAAAGTGTGGGTTGGGCGATGCCTTTTCGATGTGGAACCCGTCCCTACAGAGGTAATGACATGTTCATTCTAAAACATGGAATAACATTGGCTTTCTAACAATTAAATATCTTATGGAAAAAAGATCCTTACTGTTAGTGTGGTTTCAAAGCATATCTACAATGCAACCATATTTCTACTAGAAGACCATATAGGAATTTTACTTTGCGATTCGTTATGGTACAAGAAGACCATTCCTGGAGGAAGGATATAGTAGGCCATTCTTCTTTGCAAGGATGACTACTAGAGTATTATTATTTTTTTCAATTGGCACTATAAATGTAGTGCCTTTGGAAATTTATATGTAAGTTCTAAAATGATTGGATACATCAAGCGTGCTCAATTACATGCGTGTATATGCATGATCTCAATCTGCGGAATTGTGTTATCACTTGGGATGTCTATCCGTGAATTCGAATGATTTATGAATTTTGATGCCAATCGTGTGGATGATGGCTTGATATATGTGCATTATGCTTTTATGTGCTTTGTGATGGATGTCACCGTCGCCTTTGAATGAAATGGATGTCACTCTCGTCACTCGAATGAAATAGCATTTTTGACGCCACACATTCGTCTCAAAAAACCATTCAAACGCCTCCCGGTTCCTACTATTTGTGATGATACACACATAATATGACGCGTTGACTAACTAATGTATGACAGGAGTAGCCGTCATAAAAGATAACAATATGTGACGGGAAGATTGGGTTTGCGTCACAAAAAGCAGTGACTTTTGTGACCAGCTTTACAAAAACCGTCACGAGGTACATAATGTGATCGGCCGATTTGTGACCACCTTATGACGATGGGTTTTTCGTCATAACGTAGTTTTATGACTAAATTCTTACCTTACATGACACTTTCGGCTTGTCATGAAAAGCCAAAATTTTGTAGTGCCAAAACTGTTTGATACCTCGAACTTCCTTTTTGTGGGGTAAGTTCACTATTGTCTTTTCGGTTCTTTGATCATCTTTTCTTAGTTTTTTGTCCAAAATTCATCTCTTATCTTTTTCGGTTCTCTGGTGCGGGACGATTTTGGCCGGGCGCACGCCGCAGAAGCACTTCCAGGCCAGGGGACTTCGGCTTCGGGCACTTGAGGCCGAGAAGGCCAAGGTCCAGCTCGAGGGTGATCCGAAGAGCGAAGGTTCACTACGCAAGAAAGCCGAAAAGAAAGCCGATGCTACCGAAAAAGAAAATCAAGGGAGCCGGAGGAAGAGCTCCAGGCGAACAGACTGTAATTCTACGCTCCTTACCGGAATTGAGCGAGGTTCGGGCCGGGTGCGGGCTTACGAGTGGCCCGCCGACTTCATTCGGTGATGAGTCTCTTCCGCCTGTTAGCCCGCCTTCGGGTCAGCTGCTTAGCTGGCTCATGGGGGAGCTTCAGGGTCTCAGGGAGCGAATCAAAACTGGTCGGGGCTATGCCTCGCTTGAGACGCTTCACGCTTTTGGTTCGGGTCCTCCTAGACACCGGCCGCGACCATCTTGACCGAATTGCGCCGAGGGCCAACCCTTCCGAATATTGGAAGATTCCTACGGGCGCCTCTTTGGCGGCATTGGCTTTCTACAATGCTTACTGGTGCCAAGGTGGCCGGGACCTTGCTCTCATGCGGGCTGCTTTCTCTCATGCCGATGTATGTAACTTTGTTATTTTGTGTTTTTATCAGCAGTTGATTTTGAATTTACTTGCATTCGGCTTCTGTGGCCAATGCCTTGTCTCACAGAGTGATGAGAAGAAGGCAAAGATCAGGGCCAAGGTGAAGGCCTACATAGATGCCAGGAACAGCAAGGAGGCTGGAGGTTCTGGATCTGGTAGCCCCTCATCCGGCGCTGGTACCCTAGGGTTGGATGCGCAGCCCCCCGAACATGATGGTGATAGGGTAGTTTGAAGAAACTCGTTTTAATTTGTGATATATTCGGTGCTCTTGTTTTAGACTTTTGTGTTAAATACACTTTGAATCATTCGCGTAGGTTCCCGAGGATGGGACCTCAAATTTTATTGAAGAATGTCCACTCGAAAATCAAACGCGATGGATTCGTGTTAGTGGCGCATCGCGGGCGCAACTTCTGCACTTGCTTTCCTTCTAGCCGAATGGAAAGGTTTTTTAATTCGCGGTGTAGGAAAATGGCTCGGACAGCCACGTAGCCGGGGAGTTTTGGGCTTCTTTTGTCCCTTCGAAAAGGCCGAGCAACCTAGTTAAAGGTGTGCTACTTGAACCGAAGGAGGAGGTAGAGGAGGAAACCGAGGAGCTCGGTGCTCCTCGGTACCGATATTGTAATACCGACTATCTCCCAAGGGACTAAGTTTTAATAAAAAAGGATGGATGTTTTTAAATTCTCTGGGATTATATTTTCGGTGGTGACCGAATATTGGGTTCATTCGATGAATTCCCTCCCCCCTCTTAGTGACTGCTGAAGGTTTCGCTGGCCTGGCCGTTATCAAGTCACTTTGGTTGAAAATTAGATTGGTCTAATTTAAGAAACACCCTCCCCCTTTGAATGGTAGTGCTTTTGGAGTTTGCGTTCGCTTGGGAACTCTTTAGAAACACCCTCCTTTTCGGTGACGTCTTTCGGTTAGTTTATATGTGTTTTTGGTGATTGGAAGTGTTATGTTTTCTTTTAGAAACACCCTTCCCCTTCTTGCAATTACCGAAAATTTTATAAAACTGACCGGATTGAAAGCTTATTCTTTCTTTTCTTCAAACATGTGGGAGATTGTTTTATGTTACAAACTTGTTACATGGATTTCTTATCCGGCTAGATTTGTCAATATTTATGCCCGGCTATAATGCTTTGAAACCATCTTGTTGGCGCTTTGGTTTTAGGTTGCCGAATAACTTGTTATCCGGCTTTTGGCCTTCTTAGTGCTACTTGCTTTTCCTCGGGTTCCAAAGTGGAGATTTCTTGAGGGGCAAGAGTATCAGGGCGACCTTGGCGCTTAGCCGGAGGATGGCTCTAGCCGATTTGATTTGACCAGGAGCTTTGCATTTCGGCTGCTCGGCTTCAAGCTTTCGGTTTTGCCTGTCGCCGGTGTTTTTTCGACTTTGGGCTTCGGATCAATGGCTGAACTCCCGCGGAAACATGACCGTGCCAAAGATTACTTCTTTGGAGCCGCCGAGCCTGTAGGCCCTCCCCGATTATGTTGTTGTGCTTCCAGCTTGCTTTTAGCTTTGATTCGGCTCCTTGTCGCTGCCTTATGCCTTTTGTCATTAGCCAGATTCCTCCGAGTAGCAACCACATCATTGGCCTTTTGCTCGCCTCGCATGCACATAGCCCCTTGCAATGCATTTGCTGTGCTTTCGGCTTGCATGTTTTTGTGATCTATCTTAATATTGCTTCATTATGCCCTTTGCCATTAGGTGAACCTTTAGAGGTACTAGCTTGCTGTTGCTCTGCTTGATGAGGCTGCCCCTCGTGAATTACCTAGTAAGGCTGACCTTTGGCAAGGAATTCACTCAATTTTTTGCCGATTATGCAGCCCCTGGCGAAAGAAATGAGAAGCTCTGCCTAATAGAATCGCATTTCGGCATCGATTGTGACCGAATGCACTGGCTGCTTTCCTGAAACATCTCATTTCTACTGGACCGAAGTCCCTGCGAGTGCTCTCTTTTTGTTGGCTATGAGGCTCTGTGAGCTCTAATCTAATTTTCTAGAGAGTTGAGACCCCCTTGGATCTTGTTTTATAGGTGCTTTGGTTTACTACTCCTGTACTGTTGTTGGCTGGGGAGCTGGTGGCTTATTAATGCACAGTTGTTAGTGCGCTTGTGTTGACACAAAATGTGCACTGCGGCCTCACACACAAAGCAAGCGGATGAGCTAGCTTCCAAACGGGTGCCCGGCGTCTTGATTCCCGGAGGCGTGCGGTCGGTTTGACCGAAAACTAACAAGGGATAATACCATGAGAGCAGGAACGTGCTGGTGAGAGACCAAGACAGTTCCATATGTATGGCCCTGAAGCCACTTACGACGACATACAACTATAGAATTTGCCACCAATAGGTTTAGAGATGCATTCGGTAAGCATAAATAAAGCATGTGAATACAATTGCCGAATGATCATGAAGAGACATGTATGAATAAGTAAAATCCGATCATCAAGATATAAGATTGTGAAGCTCATGACATAGATCAATACCATCGCTAACATATTAATTATAAATAGGTAATTCATAAATATAAACCTAATCTAAATAACACATGCATAGGCTATTCCAACTAGTCCGCCGTGACGCCTAGTTTTTCTAAAACCCGTCCAGCGTAAATCCTAACAAGTTAATCCACCGCATGATACAACTTGTTATAGATCTAAACCACTCTTTACAACTAGATTAATCCACCGCATGATACAATCTAATCATAAAAAGCCAAAAGCATGCATATATCTAGATAGATCTATAAATACTCATTACTCGTTAAAAACGCAACCGTATTCGGTAGGGTTACCAAATCGGGGTCCATGAAGAAGGAACAAACAAGTAAAATGTAAAAGAAACCTATCGATTAAACCGATCTCTAGTCCACCTAGGATGACTAGCTCTAGAGTAACCCAAAGACCGCGATTCGCCGCACGGTATCTCGGTCTGTCAAGGCTTATTCTACATCTAACGTGCATGAACCCACAACATGTAACAACTTAGATTGATCTAAGCTCAGCTATGATAATCATGAGATCTTCTTGTCGTAATAAGATAAACATGAAAGCATTGGAAGATAGGTAGATCTTATAAAAGGTATGAAGCCGAGCCCTATCAATCTAAATTGGGCAAAAGAGTGTATGCAAATATATAAAATAAATATAAAAGCATGCAACACGTGATAACTTAATGAATCTATTAGATCTTGCCTAATCTAATAGAGCCGATAACTAGCTCGAGCTAGACCTTAGCCTACTTGTTGGTATAAATTAACGCGAACAGAGAAATCCATAAGCGCACGGATACCGATGTAGCTTTCACCCGAGAGTATTCCAAGGTATCGATTTCCACGGGAACGTGAAGTGTACTAGGAGAATTAGGATCGTCCAAGATAAGATAAATGATATGGGTAGAGAGGTTTTTAGTTTTCTAAGTATTCTAAGTTGATCTAAATAATCAAAGGCTTGCTTTACTTTACTTACGTCGGAGCAACGGTACCGGCCCCGATCCTCGAAAAAAGACGGGAAAGGGTGATCGGGGAAGGCCGCCAAAAGCTCTACGAATCACCAACCCGAACGTGGTGGAATACAAAGACCGACAGGTCTGTCACCCCCGGGGCTACCACAACTAACCGTGGATTGGGCGCAAACTCTGTAATCTCTAGTCTAGACACCACGCCTACACTATTAATTACTACTCTAATTTCACGTTAAAACTAGAGCACTCAATACGAGCAGAGATCCAAAGTAAATATTGTAAAGTAAGAACTGAAATTAATTGAATAGAATAAATAGAAATAATAAATGAAGAACCCGAGATTGTCAAGACGAACTAGTTGTGTAGATGTATTAATGTTGATGAAGATCCGACAGTCCTGGGATCTCCAAACTTTTCTCCACTCCTCTCTCCTTGATCTTACAACTAGATGAACTAGATCTAGAACTAGAACTAGATGAACTAGACAACTAGAGGGACCTCTCTCTCTTCTAATTGAAACTCTAACTTTTGCTCAGAGATAGCTAATGAGGAGATGATCCGAGATGGGGGTCTAGGGGTCTATATATATGGGTCTTCTTATGTCCCTTCAAACTTCAAAGAAGCGATGTGGTACTAATCTTTGATTCATCTCGTGCTTCTACCGACGCCCTCGGATCAAACCGACGTTAAACAACCGGTTTAGATTGCGTCTTAGAGGCGGTGGAGGAAGCTTCGAAACAGGGGTGACTTGGCGGAGGAGGCAGCCGATCGGGCCTGTTATTTGCCGATCGCCCGTGGTGGGTCCCACTCGGGCCCCGCGATGCGTCGGGCTTCGAGTCTTCTAGATGATGTTTTACGGTGCCAAGTTTGGTTCACGTCGGGAGTAATCCCGAGCCTTCTAGACTTGTTTCGGAGTTGGATTGCGCCGCGCTACGTCGGTCGTATGCCGCACGCCATTTCTCATTGTTTTTTCCGTTAAGTCCCCTCAGAAATCACAACTTTACCAAAACTCATGGAAATCATTAGTATAAACCCCTAATAAGGTTATCTAATTATATTTTAGTCCTTTTCCATGTTTAGTTGACAATTAAAAGTATGCGTTAATATGTGTCAACAAGCTCCCCAAGCTTACCCTTTGCTAGTCCCTAGCAAAGCTATATGCTATAGTAGGATCGGGGAGTTGCTACTACGCTTTCATACCTCGTAAATACTATGTTTATCGTAAATAATTAACAGATTGCTCTCTCATACTTATTTACCATGGGGTGTAGCCTTTTCATGAATCATAAGCAAGATAAAACAATCAAGTTAAGTACCATGTCTCAAGTTCTTTGATCAACTATCATCCCGGGTTTTGCAATATTTTTCAAAAGAAACTCAGAGATCCTATGTATGACCCTCTTAAGTAGATGGTATGTAGTGGTGTCACACATGTGGTAGGACATACATAGTGGAATGATAGTGGTGAAGTGGATGAGGATGAAAGGTAGTAAATAGCCTTTAGCCTTTTCTAGTATTATATTTTTTTTCTCAAGCATCTTGGACTATATCTCTTTCTAAAAATTGCTAAGACTCGGGCTATTTATTCTTGGAGAGGTGGGCTTTGCCCGGACTTGTGTCCATTTTCTCTCTCCTTAGAGATGTGGGCCCTACTCACCCTCGGACACGTGTCCATTATTCATCTCTAAATATATTTAGGAGGTAGGCCCTTCTCGCCTAGTATGACTTTTGTCCATTACTCTCCCTCTCTCGTCTCACTTTTCTCTCTAAATATTTATTTTTTTTTTTTTTTTTTTCTTTCTTTCTTTTTTTTTTTTTTTCGAATATAGCCCAACCTCTATTTAGCATAAACACCGAGAGAGACATATCCAAAAATTGCAAGAGTTTATTTTTATAATTATGGCTATCGGTTTGATGGAATATGGGGAGGCGTACTTAGGGTTAGAAGCGTATTTAGTGGAGTGGAATGATCTTGATGCGAATGATAAACTCTTGAGGGTCATAGCTAAGGAACTCATCATGTAATGTTTTATAATTTTCAAAGATAAAAACCAGAATCAAGTATCTCTAGGAATATGATAAAACAGTAGCTCAACTCTTCATGTATCTTTATCTTTAATGCTAAGACTCGGATTAAGCATGTGCTTCCCATGTGTGTTGGGTTTAGAGCAAATTAAGTATTTAAAGCTTTGAGAGAATCTAAGTCAAAGTGTAAGTACTTTTAAGAGGAACTATGGCGGAGCAACTATTCATCATTTCCTTAGCATATATCATCAAGATCAATATTTAAAGAGAAAAGCCAACTAGCAAGACTCTAGCATTTATTTAGACTCTCACAAACTAAGACTCTAATTAAGACTCATTATATCTAGCAAAGCAAATATATATAAAACTAGCTAATAAGACAAAAAGGGAAAGAATACTTACCGGATAGATGGGGATGCCTCCCCCAAGCTGGACATTGACATAGTCGCTTGGTGATGGTGAAGTGAGGTAGGAAAAGTAGTAGTGGTGTTGGCCTTACTTGATGGCGACCGATAAAGATAGTTCTTTTGTCAAGTAGTAACACGCCTCTACTCCGTCAGATCTTACTCCCCGCTGGTCCTTCAAATCCTCGCTCAACTCAAAATAGACAACAAAACTTGTGGAATTGGTTAAGCGCTAGCTTGGCCACTTAAGCCCTTAAGCCTTTTTTTTTTTTTTTTTTTTTTTTTGATTGATTCTATTAGAGTGGATCATTGAATTGCAAGAATTCAATCAAATCAATTTCTTCTAAGTTCTCGTGTTCTAGAAAAACTTTCAAACGATGGCCATTTACCTTAAATGTGTTACCCGTATCATCTTGAAGTGTAACGGCGCCATGTGGTGCGACCTCAATTACTTTGAATGGCCCTTCCCACTTGCTTCTAAGTTTTCCATGACCGAAGAGCTTTACTCTTGAGTTGAACAAAGAGGGACTTTATCTCCGTGCTTGAACTCCTTATGCTTGATCCTCTTGTCATGCCACCTTTTTGTTCTCTCTTTGTAGATCTTGGAATTGTGATAAGCTTTTTCTCCATTCCTCTAGCTCGATAGTTGCATCCACTCGGTTCTTACCCGACTAGATGGAGATCCATATTCCATTTCTTGATTGCCCAGTGAGCTCTAAATTCCAATTCCACGTGCAAGTGGCATGTTTTTCCATATACGAAGCCGATAAGGTGACATGCCTATGGGTGTCTTGTAAGCGGTTCGATATGCCCATAGTGCATCATGGAGCTTGTGTTTCCATTTCTTTCCCATCTCATCTACGGTCTTCAGTAGAATGTTCTTGATCCGCTTATTTGATGTCTCGCTTTGACCGCTTGTTTGAGGATGGTAGGGAGTTGCTATGTTGTGTTTGACTCCATGTGCCGCTAGAAACTGCCTGAAGGATTTGTCAATGAAGTGTGATCCTCCATCACTTATGACCATCCGAGGTGTGCCAAATCTTGGGAATATCACTTTGGAACATCTTCTTGGCATGCTTTGAATCATTGGCACGGCATGGTAGTGCTTCTACCCACTTGGACACATAGTCGATACCACCAGATGTATTCAAAGATCACCAGATCTTGGGAATGGTCCCATGTAATCAATCCCCTGCACATCAAACAACTCCACTTTGAAGGTTGTTTGAAGGGGCATTGCATCTCGAGTATTAATATTCCCATGCCTCCGCATCTAGCGCATCTTCTCACATAGTCTTTTGTATCTTGATACATTGTTGGCCAATAGAATCCGCTTTGCGGATCTTAGCATGTGTACGGAATGCCCGTAGTGTCCTCCATAAGGTGATGCATGACATCCGTCTATTATCTTCAAGCCTTCTTCTATTGGGACACATCTTCGTAGCAATCCATCGTAACATACTCGATAGAGATATGGATCATCCCATAAGTGATAGCGAGCATCATATTTGAGCTTCCTCTTGTCCGCCCTCGTGCTACATAACCCGCAACCATGTAATTCACAATATCCGTACCAAGGGTCGGAGTGTGTGACCTTGAGGAGCGTGTCATCCCTCAAATAGTCATTTATAGGTAACTCGTGTGGTTCCTTATCTTTTGAAGCCTAGACAAGTGGTCGGCCACCGAAGTTCTCTACTCCTTTCTTATCTCTTATTTCTATGTCAAATTCTTGGAGTAAAAGAATCCATCTGATTAACCGTGGCTTAGCATCTTTCTTAGTGAGGAGGTATTTAAGGGCGGCATGGTCTCGTATAAATAATAACCTTTGCCCCCACTAAGTAAGATCTAAACTTGTCTATAGCAAAGACGACGACCAACATTTTTTTTCAAGTGGTAGCATAGTTGAGTTGTGGTCCGCACAAGGTTTTGCTAGCATAGGATATAGCATAATGCTTTTTATCCTTTGTTCGCCCAAGAACCGCTCCAACAAAGAAAGTCGCTTAGCATCACACATGATTTCAAAAGGTAGCGCCCAATCGGGTGGTTGAATGATTGAGCCGAGATGAGTGCATTCTTGAGGATTTGAAGGATTCATAGCACTCATTGTCGAAGACTAAAAGGTGCATCTTTAGCTAAGAGGCTAGTCGGGGCCTAGCGATCCGGGAAAAGTTTTTTAATGAAGCGCCTATAGAAACCCTGCGTGGCCTAGAAAGCTTCGGATTTCTTTCACATTTGTGGGAGGTGGAAGTTGTTCAATGACTTCTATTTTCGCTTTATCCACTTCTATCCCACGTTCTCGACACCTTGTGTCCTAGCACTATTCCTTCCCGAACCATAAAGTGGCATTTTTCCCAGCCGGGACTAAGTGCTTTTCTTCACATCTTTGTAAGACTTTGTCCAAATTCTCCAAGCAATCGTCGAAGGTTTTGCCATAGACAATAAAATCGTCCATGAACACCTCCATGATCTTTTCAATCATTTCGGGAGAAGATAGACATCATGCACCATTGAAAAGAAGTCTGAGCGTTGCACAACCCGAACGACATTATTCGGTATGCATAAGTTCCATACGGGCATGTGAAAGTTGTCTTATTTTGGTCATCGTGGTGGATCGGGATTTGATGATATCCGTAATACCCATCAAGGAAACAATAGAAAGAGTGATTTGCAAGCCGTTCCAAAGATCTCATCGATGAAGGGTAACGGAAAGTGATCTTTCTTTGTGGCCTTGTTAAGTTTCCGTCAAGTCAATGCACATACGCCACCCGGTGGATGCGGTCTTACCGAGGAATGAGTTCATTTTTCTCATTTCTAACAACCGTCATTCCTCCTTTCTTTGGCACTACTTGGACAGGGACTAACCCACTCGCTATGTGGCACAGGATAGATAATCCCCGGCGTGTAAAGCTTGAGGACCTCTTTCTTAACAACCTCTCGCATAGCGTTGTTAAGCCTCCGTTGTGATTCCTCGATGGTGATGCATCGGGATCGATAGGAATACGATGAGTGCGTAGAGCGGGACTAATCCCGATGAGGTCTTCGAAAGTGAGTAGCCTATGGCTGGTCTATGTCTTTCTAGGACAAAGTGACAAGCTTATGAGTTTCTTCTTGGGAAAGCTTATCACCGATAATGGCTGGAGTTTCTCGATTATTATTGAGAAAGACATATTTCAAAGCCGCCAGAAGTGGTTTCAACTCAATTGAGGGTCGTGGTGGCACCTCCGTTGTATCTAGTTCGATAGGCTCGCCAGCTTCTTCCTCTTCTTCTACGGTGTTCAACATCAAAGACTGGTTCGGCCATTTCTTCTAGAGAAGCCATTAGGACTTCCTCAAGAGGGTCTTGTTTGGGCTTAGGTTCTACTATCGCATTATGTGAGCGAGCAAGAGAAACATTGATAGGAGAATTTCCTAGCTTTAAATTCAAGAGACTCTTGTTGGGTCGCTTCTTGAAAGAGTGTTCCAAAAGGTACACCAATCAAGAGAAACGTGTTTGAGATGTCATAGATGTGGAAATCTAGACGATACTCGAGCCTCCTATGCGCAACGGAATTGACCTTATGACCCCATAACTCTCAAGAGTGACCTGCACGGAAGTCTTAAAAGTTTATGAGATGGGATCATAAACTCGTTGGGACAAAGATCTTCAGCTATGGACTTTGAAATTATACTCATCCCAACGGTAGGGCTATAACGAGCCTTTATGATCTTTCCTTTAAGTTGGCGTAATAGAGCTTTTGAGGGGCAAAGTGATTCGGGCTACCTCGATTGGATAGCCCGTTTTCGCCAACCACTCACGGCTCATAATGGCCGAGAGTCCTTTAATGTGCTCCATTAAAAATGGATCATTATGTGGACCATCCTCAAATGGTGCGAGTGTACCGTAGGCTTCGCCCTCGAATTGGAAAGTTCGAGGCATTCCCAAAATCTTCAAAAAATTTCTACCTCGATTTCCGAGAGGAAAGTGTTGGGATGGGGTTCGTCACTCTCTAGAGTGTTGTCTAGATTGTGATGTGTTCCCATCGTGCGAGGTTCTATGGCAACCAATTCATTAGAGAGGTTTATAGGAATTTCAGATTCGGTTACGTGTGTCTCCTCTTGTTGTTCGGGGCTTGGCTCGACTTCTTCGTCTTCTTCGGGTAACTCGTCAAAAATGCCAGTGTAGGGGTGTTGTCAAGGATTGTCTCAAGAATGGCTTTCCCTTCACTAACAAGTTTATGTGAGAATGATCCTCCCGGCTTATATCGAGATGCAGAGCAGCTTCCTTGTTAAGACCGAGATAGAAGTGATAGAGCAGGACATGGTCAGGCAAGGAAAGGTTTGGGCCGGAATTGGTAAGGCTTGTAAATCTAGCCCAAGCTGCTCCTAGAGTCTCCTTCTCTTTTTGTTTGAATGTAAGCACTTCGATTCTAAGGTCAGCAATTTTATAAAGAGAGAAGAAAGCAAGACAAAATTTGTCTCGAAGTTCATCCCAATCTCCATTTACGCTTCCTACCGAGTGGGCATACCATTTTCTCGCTCTTCCTCAAGGGAGAACGGAAATAATTTCCATTTAATGGTCTCTTGTGTCATGCCGAAATATTTCGCAGAACACAATTGCTCAAAAAATCTCTAAGGTGGGTGTATGGATCCTCATCGGCTAACCCAGAGAAGGATTGCTCCCAAACCATGGCTATAAGAGCGAGGGCAAGCTCGTAGCCATCCTGTAAGAATAGGGTGTGAAGATGGTGAAGGCTCCAACATGTCGCCCTTTGGAGCAAAGAATTTAATAATAGGAGTGGAAATCCATGTGGTATGTGAGTGGTAAAAGAATAAATAAAAGATGGACGATCGTGGTTCTAACTAGAACAGCTACCGTTCGGCAAGAACGGCGCCGTAGTAAAAGCTTGTTGGTATAAATTAACGCTAACAGAGAAATCCGCAAGCGCACGGATACCGATGTAGCTTTCACCCGAGAGTATTCCAAGGTATCGATTTCCACGGGAACGTGAAGTGTACTAGGAGAATTAGGATCGCCCAAGATAAGATAAATGATATGGGTAGAGAGGTTTTTAGTTTTCTAAGTATTCTAAGTTGATCTAAATAATCAAAGGCTTGCTTTACTTTACTTACGCCGGAGCAACAGCGGCACCGGCCCCGATCCTCGAAAAAGACTAGGAAAGGGTGATCGGGGAAGGCCGCCAAAAGCTCTGATAATCACCAACCCGAACGTGGTGGAATACAAAGACTGACAGGTCGGCCACCCCCCGGGGCTACCACAACTAACCGTGGGATTGGGCGCAAACTGGGTAATCTCTAGTCTAGACACCACGCCTACACTATTAATTACTACTCTAATTTCAACGCTAAAACTAGAGCACTCAATACGAAAGCAGAGATCCAAAGTAAATATTGTAAAGTAAGGCGAAATTAATTGAATAGAATAAATAGAAATAATAAATGAAGAACCTCGAGATTGTCAAGACTAACTAGTTCTTTGTAGATGGTTAATGTTGATGAAGATCCGACAGTCCGGATCTCCAGCTTTTCTCCACTCCTCTCCTTGATCTTACAACTAGATGAACTAGATCTAGAACTAGAACTAGATGAACTAGACAACTAGAGGGACCTCTCTCTTCTAATTGAAACTCTAACTTTGCTCTGTAGATAGCTAATGAGGAGATGATCGAGGGGGGGTCTAGGGTCTATATATATGGGTCTTCTTATGTCCCTTCAACTTCAGCGATGTGGTACTAATCTTTGATTCATCTCGTGCTTCTACCGACGCCCTCGGATCAAACCGACGTTAAACAACCGGTTTAGATTGCGTCTTAGAGGCGGTGGAGGAAGCTTCGAAACGAGGGGTGACTTGGCGGAGGAGGCAGCCGATCGGCTCGTTATTTGCCGATCGCCCGTGGTGGGTCCCACCGGGCTCCCGCGCGTCGCGGGCTTCGGAGTCTTCTAGATGATGTTTTCTTGATTGCCAAGTTTGGTTCACGTCGGGAGTAATCCGAGCCTTCTAGACTTGTTTCGAGTTGGATTGCGTTGCGCTACGTCGGTCGTATGACCGCGTCATTTCGGTGTTTTTCCGTAAGTCCCCGCCAAATCACAACTTTACCAAAACTCATGGAAATCATTAGTATAAACCCCTAATAAGGTTATCTAATTATATTTAGTCCTTTTCCATGTTTAGTTGACAATTAAAAGTATGCGTTAATATGTGTCAACACCTACCGCACGACTCATGATCTAACAGAGAACCCTCTTGCTCCAAAGCTTAAATCCACCGGATGATACTAAGCATGGTAACAAGACTACTTGTACATAATCTAAATCCACCGGATGATATTAGACATGATGCAAGGTTGCGGGTACTTACGGAGGTCGACGGATCGATAGTTCCTCTCAAGCAACTCAATGACACGACTTGGACTCGAAGGTGGCACGGGGCCGGTTTGTTTGTATTGATGGTGAATTCTCCTTTACAATAGTCGAGGGTCACTATTTATACCCTGGACGTGATAAGAGTCCTGATAGACTACGATTACAAAGAGGAAAATCTAGCTAAAGGATAACTTATGCTCCAAGCCTTTTTTGGAGTCGTTATGACGTGTACACTGTGGTTTCCTCCTCTTCGGGCAACTTGCCTTACTGCCTATTAACTTGCCGAATCATCTCTGACAACCGACTGCACAAAGCCTTACCGAATCTCTGACTCAGCCGAATGGTGATAGGCACCCGACCGCACAGATGACTTCCCGAATACTGTAGCTTTGTCAAATATCACGACCGCACGGGTTACGTATCGAATGCCTTCTTGCCAAATGCTTCCCATTAGCATCTTGTACCGCCCATTGTCATCCTAGGCTTACCGTAATTCAGTGTTAACATATGCCCCCAATTCCAGGATAAAAATGACTTTTATATTCGAATTGGCCTTTATCGAATTTCTTAATTCTTAATGCAAATGGCACCAGCCAGTTTCCAACTTCTCGAGGATTTTTCGGCAATCATCCAATTAGCTTCCCATCTCGGGTTGAATCATGGAGTAGGAAAATGCACGCGTTTGTTTCCACACCGTGCCTCTTGGTCTTACCTCTGCGTATAAACACCAGTTGATACCTTTGCCCAATCAACATCTAAACCCTTCACACTTTTTCGGCCTCTCTCTTCAACTCAAACTAATTACATGATAAAATTCTATAAATCAAATAATGAATTTACAAATTTTTCGGGAATTTTTCCCGACACGGAAGGTCTACTTTTTAGAACTCGCGGTACAAAACTCGGGTGTACCTAGCATTTAATCCTCGTGTACACGGCAATGTCTCCACGTGGGTGCCACGTGGGTCCATGTGGACGCCACGGCGGTGGGCTAACGCCGGCGCCACGTGTTTAATGATGTGCCCTAACGGCTGTGACGGAACGGGGCAGGGGCGGCGTGGCGCCCTCGTTGGTCGAGGTCGGGACGCCGCTACGTCGAGGAACGGCGACGCCAATCTGTTCCGTTCGCCACCGTTCCACGGCGGCGGTTGTTGCATTTCTTAAGCGCAATCACTAGAAACAGGTTTTAGAACCCATCTCCAATAACGGCGCGAGAAATGCGCCGTTGACATTCCTAAGTGAAACCACCATGTCGGTGATAACACTAGGTACATCAACGGTGATAGATCTTGCCAAATAAGATATTCATCCCAAGCAAGCGCACGGATCTATCATTGTAGCATTTCACCGAAGTATTCAGGGGTATCGTTATTTATATTTTTCCCAAAGGAAGGCATGGTGTAAAAGTCTCTAATTAGGACATGGTCAAGATAACACGAATGCATAAAAAGACCAATGCTCATAATAGGGTAAAATAGAATAGGTAGTAGGATAACTTGATAAAGATAAAAGAATGAATAAAAGAATAAGTCTAACATGGAGCAGGCATATCCTAAATAGTCATGTCAAGATAGCGGATACACACATGTTTTATGGTTAGAGATTCTAAGTCAAGATAGCCAAGGTCTCTGCTGAATTACTTCGGGCACCGGCCCACGCCCAACAAGGACAGTGTCCGGCAATTAGCTCTACGACACAGCCGAACGTGGGGGGATTTCAAGGGACGGACAAGGCTTGTCACGACCAAGCCGCCTACCCCCTCAACCGTGGGATGCACCGCAAAAGGTAGGCAACCCCTAGCCTAGACACACCACGTCTACACTAGTGATTATCACTCTAGCGTGTTAACAAGGCTTACCGGGCCCCCGGGTCCTTCTACTAGAGCGCCCCGAAGGAACGACTACCAATCCCGCAACCCAACATCAACCAAGGCTAACTCTAGGTAGAACTCATTATATCGATCTAGCTCTTTGGTCTAAACATGTATGTATGATAGACTAAGCACGAAGTTCTATAAGACAAGATCATGATATAGGAACTATAGACTAGTTCTTCAACCAAGATTATATCACAAGAACTTTACTCTAATTCAAGAACATAACTATATTGATAAGTAGAGAACAAGAACAAGATGAAGAACTCTAAATTTGCTCATACCGAATAGCTCCAAAATGTCTTGCTCTCCTTTTATTATTCTTGTCAAACTCCTCCTAAGTACAAACTAAAAAGAAGAAGAAGAAGAAGAAGAAGAAGAAGAAGAAGAAGAAGAAGAAGAAGAAAGGGAGAAGAAGAAGAAGAAGAAGAAAGGGAGGAGAAGAAGAAGAAGAAGAAGAAGAAGAAGAAGAAGAAGAAGAAGAAGAAGAGAGATGCTACATTGTGTGGTGTGTGTTACAAGTGAGGGAGTGCCCATCTATTTATAGGACCTTCACCATGGGATCCTATCTTGGCTAAGCCATTTGGTACTAATCCCGCACCGTCTTCTGGGCAAGCAAACACCGCCTCCAGACTTTTCAGGTCGAGATGGGCCGCCAGGACGAAGATGGGACGATTTGGCCTCCGCGAGGGTGCGGGCGCACCCTAAGGTGCGCGCGCACCCATATGATCTCTGTTTGGGCTGAAACTTTGCATGAGCACATGGGCCTCGGAGTTAGCTTCGTTTCGGTATTCGTTCGCTGAAATCCGATTTCGTATGAGAAAGTTATGCCCAAAACATTGAACCCATGTCCCTGCGGCCCGTTTATCATTTCATGTTGGATTCGAGCCTCGACCTCTTGGGCTTGTGTTTGGATATTGATATTTTATGGGCTTTTCTCCTCTCTTCTCCTTGCTTTGCTTATGTCCATTTAGGGCCTTGTTATCTTTTATATGTTTTCCAACATTGCCCTTCCATGGAGGGCGTTGGCTCGCCCGGTTCTGGCGTGTTTTGTCCATTTCTCCTTTAGGCTTGATGTTCTTCAGGAATGCGCTTTCGGGGAGCGCCTTTTGGTACATTTTCCACTTGTTTCTTATATAAATCTGCTCAATAATAATTTGGACATTACAAGTGGAAATATGTGAGTTATAAAAGTATATGTGTGTAGTAGGTATAGTTTCAACCCCTTATTGGTAGAATGTTGACGTTAAAAATGTGTCGTTGGTGACCCGTCAACAAACTCCCCCAAGCTTACCCTTTGCGCGTCCTCGAAAGCAAAGATAAGTACTTGGTTGTTGATCAGGAGTTGCTACTATGCCGATTATGTTTCACAAGTGCCAGGGTTATAATAAGATTTTCTACTAGAGTTTGAATAAAATGGCACATCTTTTTCTCACCCTTTATTACCTTTCATCGTAGCGGGGCTCTTTAGCTTTTCTCAAAGCCTTGGGCGGTTGCCAGATAGAACGGTTATAACAGAAATACTTTTCATTCATCCTTTTGATCAACTTTCTCATCCGGGATTTATTTATTTAAGTTCTATTTTGTTTTTCGAGAAAGTATGGGCTTTATATATATATATATATATATATATATATATATATATATATATATATATATATATATGAAAAATCTTTTCTACTCCCTAGAGTAACTACTCCCACCCACATAGTACAGAAGGAGCTCCCGACGTCGTGCGGAGGTTCTTTAACGCTTAATTAAGCGGACCCGTTAATATAATTAAGGAGAGATTTAATCGCCTTTTCCGGGCGTCCAACGGCCACAGCTCGTGTGGCGGCGGCGGCTTCGCTCGGTTCGGCCGATTGGGACGATGTCGATATTCTGATCTCTGCCGACTAAATCAGTCGAAGGGCAAAATCCTGCTCTCGTTTCATGACCAGGCAGCGGGGCCCGTTTCTAATTTGGCGACTAGCTAGCTGCTGATGGATACGAGGCTGGTTCTTCTCTAGCGGCGGCTTCTGTCCACCAGGCAATCATGGTAAAAAAATCCGATCTGCCGATAGACAACATATAAAAAAAAATTCAGCAAAAAGTATATACGTAGACACGCAGCATGCAAATCCGTGATGCCTAGGCATCACATTTAATTTTTCTCTGTGTGAATACGAGCAACAGTCCTAATCCTTCTATAGGGATCGATTTGTTTATTCCAATCTAATCTCCTTGCGCCATGCAGATCAGTAACTCGATCTAGCAACTTGTGGCCAGTCCTGAAATGTGAACAGGTGATGATTAGTGCTCTATTTTTCATTATAGTGTTCCCTTTTCAGTATACTATGTATAAATATGATTTCAGTTTCCTCCATCCCTCGTTGGTTGATCTATACAGGCTAGTTTCTCATTTCGTCTTCATGAACCTGGTAGCAGAATGAATCTCGAGGAAGCTACGTCTGCATCGCCGATGTCGTCCGCCTGTCCATGATTCATCCCAGCGACAGCCAGAAGCATTCGGTGCACCATCAACCAAAAGCAAGCTTAGAGATAAATACTAGTATAATGATATACACGACAGTTTGCTTAGTATATGTACATACTTCTTTGACGGACAGGAGTATCTACTCATTTGTCAAAAAAAGTATGTAAATACTCCGATCAAGTGGTCTAAGTATGCACTTATACTATCTAAATCTTATGTATGTATGCATACTATATTCCGAAAAAAGTATGTATAAATACTCTATCCTAAATAGTATGTACGGATACTGAATTTCAAAAAAGTATATATGAATACTCTATTCTAAAAAGTATGTATGAATACTCTATTCAAAAAAAAAAAAAAAAAAGTATGTATAAATACTCTAATTTAAATAGTATGTACAGATACTCAATTTCAAAATGTATGTATGAATACTCTATTCTAAAAGGTATGTATGAATACTCTATTTTAAAAAGTATGTATGACACTCCATCATAAAAAAGTATATACATGCAAGTATGTGTAAATACTCTCAAAAAGGTACGTATGCATGTACGGATACTTCATTTAAAAAAGTATGTATAATTACTTTATTATTCTATACAACGTGTGTATGGCACCCGGCACACTTCATCCAAAGAAGTACAGTATATACATATACATGTATTAGCGTGTTGTCTTACTCATATACGAGCAAAAGCCTACAAATAGGAGAAACAAGACCAGCGAGAATCACGGCGAGCGTATATATATTATTTATTTATTAATTCACTTCGTTGCATGCATGGCTTGTCTAATTGGATCCTCTCGATAACACGTACATCAACGGGACTGCATGGACGAACCTTCTCAGCGCGTGCCTATACTTGGGGGAGTAATTACTCCTGGGAGTAGAAAAAACCTCACCCTATATATATATATATATATATATATATTTGGAGAGGTGGGCTCTGCTCGCCCTAGACTTTTGTCTTTTATTTCCTCTCTTTCTCCCCCTCCTTTTTTTTTTTTTTTGAGATGTGGGCTCTACTCGTCCTCGGACACATGTCCATTTTTTCTCTTTTTTTTTTTTAGCATAGCCCATATCATTTCTCTTTTTCTTTCAAATTAGATTCCCGGATGTCAAGTTTCTCTTTTTGGATGAAATCATAGCAAATCCATTTGTACCATATCATACTTGGCAACAACTTAGACTAGATAGAGCCTATGCAACCCACATGAATTTTTTTTTTTTTTTAGGATGAGCTTTTAGACTTAGCCACTAAACCCAAACTTTAGAGAAATTCGAATTATAAACTAGGCATAGGCAAAACATAAGACAGAGCAACTATTCATCATTTCAACAGGGGTAGAACTAAACATTTCTACAACACATATATATGGAGTGGAATAAGTCTCCTCTCTCTCTTTCTTCTTCCCCTCTTTTTTTTTATTCTCATACCTCATCATTTATATAAGATAAGAAAATAAACGAATGGAATGTGAGGTACGAGTTACCTTTGTGGGAGTCCTCCCCCAAGCTAGCTTTTGACTTACCTTCGGTTTATGAACGTTGCTAGCTTGTGAACGCTATGAATGGATCTTTGATTAACATCGTCTTTTGAGCGTGCCAGGAGACTCCCCCAAGCTTGTCTTGTGATGATCTTGGAAGAGCGGGACAACCATTCTTGGGGTTTCAAAGGTTTTTATTTATTTTATTTTATCATTATCATTATTATTTTTTTTTGGTTCACCAAACAACTTCTCGATCTCCATTGTCATCTCTTGGACTTACCCTCATGATGTTTGATAAATTCCTGTAGGGGTTAGTCCATATGGTCGACCAAATTCTACACTAGCAGCTCTGATTCAATAATCAAACTCGACTCCATGTCTAATCTGATTAGGGTAGACTTTTGACCTAAGCACCGTGCTTAATTCAAAACGCCTATGAAAGTATGATCATTCGAATAACCAAAACTTCCAAACCAAAACATGCCAACATAGAAAAAGGACGCATGAAATGAAAACAAGATTCATCCAATGGAGATAAAGGCATTGCAAGGCGAACAAAATGATTATAGTTTGTTTTTATATATATATTAAAAATTTATTCAGAAAATATGTTTTATTGAGGAATTTTTTTTCTTAGTTTTTTTTCATAGAAGAATTTATTTTATTTATAAAGATTTTATTTTTTTTTTTTTTTTTGAAAATATTTACTTATAGATTTTTGTGTAGTAAATATTTTGTTTATTTTGATAATTAAATATTTTATAAAACACATTTTTTTGGAAGGTAATGGACAGAGGAGGATGAGAGTGTAGGTTTCTCATTACCTTGGTAGGGTCCTCCCCAAGCTAGCTCAATGCTCATCGGATCGGGGTTTCACCGTGCTCTTTGACTTTTTCTGCTTGGTTAGTATATGGTAGATTCACGAGTGGACTTACCATCCTCCGTGATTACCAAAATTCAAAGCATATGCAGGAAGGAGCATTTCGAGCAAGCTAGGTGTTCAAGATTTTTTTTTTTTTTGAAATTTATTATAAAGGGAGGACAAAAAACTTCACCAAACCTTCCAAACTCAAGCAAGGCTACGATAAAGATGAAATGTAAGTCTAGCCTTGCTTTATCCCCATCAAAAGAGTAATTCTACTGTTTATGATGTCAGCCCTAGGTTCATTAATCAATTATCAACACCATGTCAAATTTTGATTAAAGAAGACCATTTTAACCCAAGCACCATGCTCGATTTAAAAGACCTATGGATGTATAGCATGCAAACACATCCAAACCCAGATCATATTTCATAAACAAAGAAAACATGATTTTTTTTTATGGAGATAAGCATGAGTAAAAAGAATTGGTGAATTATTACCTTTGTATACCTGAGTGTGTGTGTACCAACCGCGCATGAAGGAAATAACGTTGAGACTCCTGCGGTGGTAGCTTGATGATCCATTCAGGCGGGCCACAAGGCTTAGGTGATACACACATGTAGTGTATATGGACCATGGGCCTTAGTGGTCAAAGGTGTAAAGGAGGATGTTCCTCCTTTCCTTTACCCTTTTCTCTTTGTTTTTTTTTCTTCTTTTTTTTTGGACCTTTGCATGCCGAGGAGTGTAATTGACCGGCAGCTTGAGGATAGAGTTCATAATTGCTGCATCGGTAGCGTGATGATCTTGATTTGGTAATGACTTCCTCACATCGGAGTAGAGGGAGGCATACCGAACTCACTCAGTGCAACAAAAGGTCTTGGGAGAGAAATATCCCTTCTTGCTTACATGGAAGCAATGCGGGTGGAGTCAGTGCCTTCATTGTTTATTTTGGCCATATGGGGCCAACCTGCTCCTCTCTCCTCTTATTTCTTTTTCATTTTTTTTTCAATAACACTTCTTTTATATATATATATATATATATATATATATATATATATATATATATATATATATATATATATTTTTTTTTCAACTTTTTTTTTTTTCTTTTCTTTTCCTTTTATAGCAAGGGGAGGCTAATCTCTTATTTATCTCTCTTTTTTTTTCACTTCTCTTTTTTTTTTTAATGATCCCCTTGTACGTGGAACTTGGTATTATCACCGTCCTCCCTCTCACACTTGGACTTTCGTGAAAAAGTCGAGTGTGCAAGGTCAGGTCTCCTTTTGAGTGCGTCCCTCCGCCCCCAAGAGCATCAAAGTTTTTCTTGTTGATGTAGCCCCCATGTTTTCAAGTGTCGCGTGCCCCTTTGTTCTTCTTAGTCTCCACCTGAAATGGTTAGCGACAAGAATACCCGAAGGTGCATACTAACTTGATAACATATCCTTGCTTTTATTTATAAGATTTTTTTTTTAGTTAATTTTATTTTTTTTTAAGATAAACCTAAGATGAACAAAGATCACTACACATGCATATTATCGGGGAACATGTCCTAATAGATCATCCCTTTAACCAATGCCTTCCCGACAACGGCGGCCGGAAATGCTTGTTGCATTTCTTAAGCGCAATCACTAGAAACAGGTTTAGAACCCATCTCCAATAACGGCGCCAAATGCGCCGTTGACATTCCTAAGTGAAACCACCGTGTCGGTGATAACACTAGGTACATCAACGGTGATAGATCTTGCCAAATAAGATATTCATCCGCAAGCGCACGGATCTATCATTGTAGCATTTCACCCGGAAGTATTCAGGGTATCGTTATTTATATTTTCCCAAAGGAAGGCATGGTGTAAAAGTCTCTAATTCGGACATGGTCAAGATAACACGAATGCATAAAAGACCAATGCTCATAATAGGGGTAAAATAGAATAGGTAGTAGGATAACTTGACACACACACTCAAGGCAACCTCAAGGATAAAGATAAAGAATGAATAAAAGAATAAGTCTAACATGGAGCAGGCATATCCTAAATAGTCATGTCAAGATAGCAGATACACACATGTTTTATGGTTAGAGATTCTAAGTCAAGATAGCCAAGGTCTCTGCCGAATTACTTCGGGCACCGGCCCACGCCCAAAGGACAGTGTCCGGCAATTAGCTCTACGACACAGCCGAACGTGGGGGGATTTCAAGGGACGGACAAGGCTTGTCACGACCAAAGCCGCCTACCCCTCAACCGTGGGATGCACGCAAAAGATAGGCAACCCCTAGCCCCAGACACCACGTCTACACTAGTGATTATCACTCTAGCGTGTTAACAAGGCTTACCCGTCCCCGGTCCTTCTACTAGGCGCCGCCCCGAAGGAGCGACTACCAATCCCGCAACCCAACATCAACCAAGGCTAACTCTAGGTAGAACTCATTATATCGATCTAGCTCTTTGGTCTAAACATGTATGTATGATAGACTAAGCACGAAGTTCTATAAGACAAGATCATGATATAGGAACTATAGACTAGTTCTTCAACCAAGATTATATCACAAGAACTTTACTCTAATTCAAGAACATAACTATATTGATAAGTAGAGAACAAGAACAAGATGAAGAACTCTAAATTTGCTCATACCGAATAGCTCCAAAATGTCTTGCTCTCCTTTTATTATTCTTGTCAAACTCCTCCTAAGTACAAACTAAAAAGAAGAAGAAGAAGAAGAAGAAGAAGAAGAAGAAGAAGAAGAAGAAAGGGAGAAGAAGAAGAAGAAGAAGAAGAAGAAGAAGAAGAGAGAGGCTACATTGTGTGGTGTGTGTTACAAGTGAGGGAGTGCCCATCTATTTATAGGACCTTCACCATGGGATCCTATCTTGGCTAAGCCATTTGGTACTAATCCCCGCACCGTCTTACGGGCAAGCAAACACCGCCTCCGGACTTTTCGGTCGAGATGGGCGCCGGGGCGAAGATGGGCCGATTTGGCCTCGCGGTGCGGGCGCACCCTAAGGTGCGCGTGCACCCATATGATCTCTGTTTGGGCTGAAACTTTGCTTGAGCACGTGGGCCTCGAGTTAGCTTCGTTTCGAGTATTCGTTCGCTGAAATCCGATTTCGTTTGAGAAAGTTATGCCCAAAACATTGAACCCATGTCCTGCGGCCCGTTTATCATTTCATGTTGGATTCAAGCCTCGACCTCTTGGGCTTGTGTTTGGATATTGATATTTTATGGGCTTTTCTCCTATCTTCTCCTTGCTTTGCTTATGTCCGTTTAGGGCCTTGTTATCTTTTATATGTTTTCCAACATTGCCCTTCCATGGAGGCGTTGGCTCGGCCCGATTCTGCGTGTTTTGTCCATTTCTCCCTTGGGCTTGATGTTCTTTGAGGAATGCGCTTTCCAGGGAGGCGCCTTTTGGTACATTTTCCACTTGTTTCTTATATAAATCTGCTCAATAATAATTTGGACACTACAAGTGGAAATATGTGAGTTATAAAAGTATATGTGTGTAGAATGTTGACGTTAAAAATGTGTCGTTGGTGACCGTCAACGGCGCTCGCCGAATTTCGCCCGGGATGCCTTGTTCTTGCCTAGAACCTCGCCGCGTGGGTCCGTTCGACTTCCCTCGTCGTCCCGAACTTGGTGGTGTTGGTTCTGGCGACGGAGGGGGACGTCTCCCACGGCGGGCGGGCGGGTTTGGCGGCGGCCGGTGGCGGTGGCGCCCGTCATGGTGCCCGGGCCGTACAATAGAGGCGCTTATGAGGGGAAAGAAGAGAGGAAAGGCTAGGGGACGTTACCGGCCCACTGATTTGACTTCGGCGGTGACCAAAACGACGGCGGCGATCCAACCCATCTCGGCGGCGGCGGAAAGCGGATTTGGGGGAAATCGGGATTGGGCGAGATTGGAGAAGGGGAGAGAGGGGAGTGAGGGTGAGCACCGGGCGTTCCACGTTGCGGCGGAGCTCAGGCGAGAGGGGCGAGGCGGATTGGGGGCGAGGGGGGTATTTATAGGTGGCGCCGTCGAGGTTCCGCCGTCACGATATTTTCCGACCATGCCTCGTGGGCTTGCGGTCCTTGGCTGGTGCTTGGTCGGGCCATGACGCGGTGAGCGGCGCCGTGTGCGTGTCTGTCGCGTCGTCCTTGGCGAGTCGGCCGTCGTTGTGTCTTGTCTTCTACAGCAACGAACGCCGCCCACCATGGCCGCCAGCGCTGGAGCTCGGTCCGCGAGCCGCTGTAGCCGTTGACGCCTTCCTCTCAGGCGCGTCGTGGCTCGGCGGGGACGTTGCGAGTTCCACGTGCTCCGGTCTCCGTTGTCGCCTACGCCAGCCGGGCGCTCGTCGGGCTCGCCGCCTCTCTCTGCGGGAGTTGGCGACGCGGCGGGGACGGGCGGGCTGGCTCGCTTGATGGGACGGCTCAGCGGATAGGTCGGCGTCCCCCAATCTCACGCGAGTGTCCGCGCGACAGCCCGTGTCCCGGGTACGGCGGGGAGGCGGGGGTGGCTGGGTCGCCCTATAGCGCGGTCGCCGTCTCCAGGAGGAAGAAGAAGACGGTGCGGGCCCCGTTTGTCGGCGAGAGAAGAGAAGGAGGGAAAGGAGAGCGGACCGGGCTCGATCCCTCGCCTGGGCTCGCGTCGTTGGGCCGGTCGATGGGCTTGATTGATCAGGTGTTGGCGTTTCTTAACGCAAACAGAATGAATTCCGCAAGCGTACGGAAATACCGTTGTAGCTTTCACCCGGATTATTCCTAGGTATCGATTTCCACGGGGAACGAGAAGTAAACTAGAAAGGATCAAGACCGTCCAAAGATAAAAGTGTTTTTGTGAAAAGAGGAGTTTCCTAGGGTTGCCTGGCCAATCTAAGAATCAATGAACAGATTATCTTAAGTTCACTTATTTTGGGGACATCAGAACACTAGCCACGGACTAGGGTGAGAAGGGGGCTAGGAAGCTCCGACTACGGTCCTACATCACCAACCCAAACGTGGTGGACTACAAAGGCCGTCAGGGCTGTCACCACCTGGGGCTACCACAACAGTCCGTAGAGATGGTTGTAATTCCATAATACTCAACGTACGCAAGAATCCAATTCATGAACTTGAGATAAACACTGAACTTAATTAAAGAGATGAGCCAGAAATACCGAAGTAATATTCCAGGTGTTGCTTGCACCAGCCAAGGTCGAGGAGGATTCAACGGACTCCTCCTCGCTGCCCTTGCGGATCAACCACACCCGGCACAAGTTGCCTCTCTCTCTCTTTTCTTTTCTAACTTATACAACTAGGTGAAGAACACCTAGAGGGACACCACTACATTGTGTCTAATGTGTGAAAGTGGAGTGCCTTGTGTAGTGTGTTGTGTGTTCACAAGAGAGGAGTGCCCCTCAATTTATAGTGAAGGGAGGAGGAGAATGGAGGGTGCTCCTTGCTTCCACGGAAATTTGGCGGGAACGCAAAGTCACCCACATGCAACCGCCTCCTGTTGATGGTTGTCATTGATTCACGGGAAAATGTTCTCCAAACCGACCTGTGTCTTCTTCCGCATGCAATGCCTCCAAGCCATGCAACCGCCTCTTGAGTAAGTTTTTTGGCGCCAAGTTTAATTCCCGCATGCAACCGCCGCATGAGTCCGGGAGAGTTCACCATCCAAATTTGGGTGCGCATGGTGAAACTTTGGGCGGGGCGCGCCATGCATGTCCCGCCTTGCCTCCAATTTTAGCAGGTGGTCTTGTGGGCATTTCTACGTTGCGCTTCTCTTCCATATAATGTCAATTAATGTGTATTTTTGAGATATTCTGCAGAATAACTTAGAACCAGCAAAACTTGTGGAACCCGTCGGATAAATAATATTTGGTTATGATTTTATATGGAATCTTATCCTTTTATGTGCATATTGATGGTCATAAATCATGCATTAAAAGAGCATCAACAAGTTCCCCCACACTTGGCTCTTTGCTCGTCCCGAGTAAAGATTAATGATAAAGTAAGTATAAACATAACAATTCAAGTTATGAACCCGACATAAAGATCATCCCAAGACATACCTCATTACCGTGGGATATGTGGAGTGTCTAACATATATTCTTGGGCGGTTGAGAAAGGGAACGGCTTTTAAGCAAAGTCATCCTATTTTCACATCTTAGTAACTCGGAGTTTTTTTTTTTTAGATATAAAGCACAGTTCACATGTTCTCCTCAAATGGTACTCTTAGTCACTCAGTGGTGTTTATCTCCTCACCAAGGCATTTATAGCATTGCCTTCTTTTTCTTCCTACTTCTAAAATGCTTATGTGGAGCTTAGGTAGGGAAAGATTTGTGGGCATACTTGTATTGCATATTTTTCTTTGGGTCAAACAATGGATCCGTTGGAGAAAAATGTCATACAATCAAATCAAGATGTGCAAGTGTGTGGATAAATATAGTGGCTATCCTATTTCTACTATGCTCCTTGAAATATCTCTCTCTTTATTGAGACTTTGGAGAAAATATTTGTGAGAGCATGGGCTATCTTTTATTCTCATCTTTTTTTTCTTTTCTTCTTCTTTTTCTTTTTATAGAGAGGCGGGCATCTAAGTACCCATTGTTTTAATTTCGGACACTTGTCCATTTTTCTCTCTCTCTTTTTTTTTCTTTATCTCCTTTTTTTTTCATTTGATGATAGCCTCATGTCTCTTTTTCACAAACTTTTGAGAGGGAGATATCAACAAGTGTTTGGAGCATTTATTTTGAAAGAAATCTAACCAATATATTTTGTTTTCTCTCCTAGTGTAGGAGTAGAATATTTTTGGATGGATCTAAGTGGAAGGCATGTTTTTGCGCCTACTCCTAGTGTAGGAGTAGTGCATATATATGGTGGCGTGTACGTGATCTTGATTTAAGAGCATGATAAATTTCTCAACTAGGGTCAACAAGGTTTGACAGGGCTCAATGCAAACAACAAGTAGCGAATGTAGAAGGTTTTCAAATTGTATCATGGTATTTGGCCTTGGTAGGAATTTCTCACCATTGAGGAGTATGTGAAACTATGATTTTTAGCATTTTTATAAAATAGAAATTCTCCAAGTACTTGAATAGAAAAGGTTGGATTTCCATGCCAAAGCCATATCTCACTTCACAACAACTTAGGCAATATGTTTTCCTATGTGATATTTTCCCCACAAGCACTAAGGATATGTAAGGAACAAAATTTATGTAGGCCAAACTCAAAGAGCTATATTCATATTTACTTTCAAATTTTATATCTAAGCGTGGACTTGGTTCTTTTTAAAGTTTGCGTGTTTAAACAAGTGTAGAACCAAAGTAGCATGCATATGAACAGTGGGGAGAAAATGATCAAACCGAGTGGTGTAAATGTTCCTCCACCAGTTCATGATGTGGTTCGTTGATTCCTATTCTTCAATGGATTGTTGCACACACCCATTTTTTTTGGAGCCATATCTCGCTTTTATTCAAAGACACGTGAAAATAACATGGACTCTTCTCGGTGGAAAAACACCAGAGAGCCAAAGATTTATTTGATTAACACATTATTCTAAATTCTATATATATAAATTTTTATTTATTTTAACAAGATTGATCATTAGATTGATTCATTAATTTGCAAGAATTCAATCAAGTCAATTTCTTCTTCATTTTGTGGTTCAAGGAAAACTTTTAAATGATGGCCATTTACCTTACATACATTACCTTCATCATCTTGGAGTATGATGGCACCATGTGACGAAGTCCGGATTACCTTGAATGGCCTTTCTCGTTTACTCGAAAGTTTTCCATGAACAAAGAGTATCACCCTTGAATTGAACATCAGGATCTTATCTCTAGGTAAAACTCTTTGTGTCTTATTCTCTTGTCATGCCACCCCTTCGTTCCTATAAATGTTAGTGGTGGAGAATACCCGAAGGGTGGCACCGTATTTCTTTAAAATTTATTATTTGAAACATGTTCATCCAACTTTTCATTTGAACTCAAGCAAGAACAAGGTAATGTTTGCAATGTAAACATAGTCTTGATTTATCTCTATCAGTGATTACTTCTCATTGTTCATGAAAATAATTACTCTAAGTTCATTAACCAAGATTTGACACCATGTCAAAATTTAATTAAAGAAGGCCATATTAACCTAAGCACCACGCTTAGCTCAAAAACCTATGAATGTGTCACATCGGCCGATGTGACAACACTCAAACCAGAGGTTATATCATAAACATGGGAAGCATAATTTTATATTTTCATGGAGATAAATATGAGTCAATGAGTTGGTGAACGTTACCTTTGCATTACCCGAGTGTACTTTACTAGCAGTATGTGGAGATGGAGTTTTGCGATTCTTTGCAATGGTTGATTTGTTGTACATGATCCAACTCGGCAATCATCAAGGCTTGATCCACACACGTTATTATGGTGTGCATGGATGATAAGCTTTGATTATAGCAAGGGTTTAGAAGAGGATAATCCTCCTTCTCTCTCTTTTTTTTTTTAATGTGATCAAGGTTCATTCAAAGATCACAAAAATGAACTTTTGTTTTACTTCCGTTATGAATTTATCTCAAAGACTCACCCTTGTGGTTTTGTTAAATTCTCGTAGGGGGTTAGTCTAGGCATACAACCAAAGTCTACACTAGCGGTTTTGGTTCAGCAATCAAACTTCACTCCATGTCTAATTTGATTAAGGTAGGCTTTTTAACCTAAGCACCATGCTTAATTTAAAAGACCTATGGAAGCACCATCGATAAGTACAACCAAACCAAAGCTTACCAAAGATAGAGAAAGGTAGTAAGAATATGATAAAATTGAGATTGATTCAAACAGATGTGTGAACATTGAATGATGAATCAAAGAACCATTTTGTATTTATATGCAAAGTAGTGCTACGGGGTGGATGATGAATGAATTTAAACAAACATGCCATGGTTTTGAGAAACAAATGAAGCGTGCGATGTAGCATGCAATCTAGGCTTTAGCTTTTGCTCGTAGCATTGACCATCTAGCGAAATCATCATACAAGATTGGTGAAGCCAACATACGATGTCGAGATGGTACCATTTAACATCCGACTACTACGAAGCTAGACTAGGAGCACCGAATAGACAGACAACAATAAAATTGTCATCTACCTAGACTAGGCATGGGCCCGAATACGGCTCAAAGACTAGGAGCCACCCAATGAAAGCACTAGATAAATGATAAAGCAAGCAAATATGCAAGTGGTGAAAATAAATTTTGAAAATAAAATAAATGTTTTGGGGTTGGTTCTTTTACCTTGATCGACTTACCTCTCACAATTTATAATTGAATTGTGAGTGTTGCAATGTAGTCGTTCCGTCACATATCATGGTCTTGTTTCCTTTTTGACGGCGACCTCTCTCCACCCGCATAGAGTTAGTGTGCACGTATATATATTCCTATCTATGCGATGGCGGGGTGATGATTTGATTATGCAAGAATGATCGGGCACCTGGGCTCGTAATATTATTATTTTATATATATATATATATATATTTTAATCCTTCTTTTTATCATAATAATTTTTTTTTGTGACTTCAGAAAAAGGAGCATGGCAAAGGTGTGAAACAAGGTAGAGAAACCAAAGAAAAAAATGAATGAAGCATGTCATGAGATGTTTTGAGTTGTTCACCCCCACACTTGAGTTTTGCATGACACAAATTCTAGTTTGTATGGTGACACTCTTGTCGAATGTGCTTCATTGCTGAATGATGTTTGATTGGTTTTACCTTGTGCTTCGACTCTTTGTTCTTAAGCTCATTTTCAAAGGTCATGTTATTGATGAAATTATTTATGAAAGCAAAAGGATGATTTTTTTACAATATGTTTTTTTTCTAGAGGAAATTATAAAAGGTCGGGTTATCTCAGGAAGTGCTTTGTTTAAAGACAAAAGCTTGTCCTTGGGAAACCTTTTGAAATTGAAATCAAAATTGGTGATGTGGTTTCCTCCAACACCAACCTTTGTCGTTGATTTATAGAACTCATGCCAAGACACCACAAAATTTGTGATCTATAAAAGTATTTACAACAACCCTTTCAAAATTTTTATGGATAGGAAGGACAATGGGGTTGTAGATTTTGTAAGTGGTGGCTGAGTTACTGATCGACTTGTGAGATTTTTTTTTATATATAAGCATCGAATGGATGTGACAATTAAGGAATAACTTCCATGCTTATTAATGACATTTCTTGTCTCGGGGAGCATTTTTTTTTTTTTTTGATAATGTGACTACTCCACAAAACATGGATATGTCATTTTTATTGTGGAGTCTATTTCAAATTCTCCCCGAGATTCGGAATGGATTTTGATGAGACAGTGAGCCTGGGCATAGAGGGAGAGAGTTTTTTTTTTTTCATAAATGAGCCAGAAATACCAGAGTAACCAGATGTAGCTTACACCTGCCAAGGTACAAGTCGAGGAGGATTCAAATGAGACTCCTCCTCGGTTCGCATGCCCTTGCCCGGATCGCCTACAGGTACTTTGTCTCTTTCTATCCTCTCTATGAATTTCTCCCTTTATGTGTTGTCGGTGTTCTTGATGTCTCATATAAAAATTCGAGTCATATGATGATGTTGATCTAGGAATTTCTAAAGCATTCCAAAAATCATAATCAAGGACAAGGTTATCCTCGAATTCAAAAGGGCATGCAAAAAGATAGGACTCGGCATCCATAAGAGTGTGATAGCATGTTTCCTTTGTGGGAGGTTCCTAAACAACCAAATTATCAAAAGGATTTCAAAGAATTCCAAATTCGGTTGTAGGTGCCTCCTCTCATTGTTCGGGACTTGACTCTTATTGTTTCTACGGAAACTCGTCATGGATATTGGTGTGAGGGTGTTTTCAAGGATTTTCTAAAATGATTTTCCCCTCACTACGAATTTATGCACGAACGAGCCCCCCCAAAGATTGATCAATTTGGAGAGCAGCTTCTTTGCTAATACCAAAATGGAAGTGATTAACTAGGATGTGGTTAGGCAAAGAAAGGTTTGGGCTGGTATGTATACAATTTATGAACCTAGCCCAGGCTGCTCATAGAGTCTCCTTCTAAATTTTTTTTCTAAATTTAAGATCTCCTTTTTTCGAAGGGTTGCTCCCGAACCATGGCTATAAAAGCAGGGCGAAGCTCATAGCCATTTATATGTATGTGATGTGAATGGTGGTGGAGGCTCCAACAAATCACCCTTTGGAGCCGAAGATTTAAATATTGGAGTGGAATTCATGTGGTTGGGATGGTAATGGTGGTGAGGTGTATAAAATAAAAATAAAAAGGGATTCACGGACAACTTGGGTTCGATTCTAGAACAGCTACCGTTCCCCGGCAACGGCGCCAGAAAGCTTGTTGGCGTTTCTTAACGCAAACAGAATGAATTCCGCAAGCGTACGGAAATACCGTTGTAGCTTTCACCCGGAGTATTCCTAGGTATCGATTTCCACGGGGAACGAGAAGTGAACTAGAAAGGATCAAGACCGTCCAAAGATAAAAGTATTTTTGTGAAAAGAGGAGTTTCCTAGGGTTGCCTGGCCAATCTAAGAATCAATGAACAGATTATCTTAAGTTCACTTATTTTGGGGACATCAGAACACTAGCCACGGACTAGGGTGAGAAGGGGGCTAGGAAGCTCCGACTACGGTCCTACATCACCAACCCAAACGTGGTGGACTACAAAGGCCGTCAGGGCTGTCACCACCTGGGGCTACCACAACAGTCCGTAGAGATGGTTGTAATTCCATAATACTCAACGTACGCAAGAATCCAATTCATGAACTTGAGATAAACACTGAACTTAATTAAAGAGATGAGCCAGAAATACCGAAGTAATATTCCAGGTGTTGCTTGCACCAGCCAAGGTCGAGGAGGATTCAACAGACTCCTCCTCAGTTCTGCCCTTGCCAGATCAACCACACCCGGCACAAGTTGCCTCTCTCTCTCTTTTCTTTTCTAACTTATACAACTAGGTGAAGAACACCTAGAGAGACACCACTACATTGTGTCTAATGTGTGAAAGTGGAGTGCCTTGTGTAGTGTGTTGTGTGTTCACAAGAGAGGAGTGCCCCTCAATTTATAGTGAAGGGAGGAGGAGAATGGAGGGTGCTCCTTGCTTCCGGGGAAATTTGGCGGGAACGCAAAGTCACCCACATGCAACCGCCTCCCGTTGATGGTTGTCATTGATTCACGGAAAATGTTCTCCAAACCGACTGTGTCTTCTTCCGCATGCAATGCCTCCAAGCCATGCAACCGCCTCTTGAGTAAGTTTTTGGCGCCAAGTTTAATTCCCCGCATGCAACCGCCGCATGAGTCCCGGGAGAGTTCACCATCCAAATTTGGGTGCGCATGGTGAAACTTTGGGCGGGGGCGCGCCATGCATGTCCCGCCTTGCCTCCAATTTTAGCAGGTGGTCTTGTGGGCATTTCTACGTTGCGCTTCTCTTCCATATAATGTCAATTAATGTGTATTTTCGAGATATTCGCAGAATAACTTAGAACCAAGCAAAACTTGTGGAACCCGTCGATAAATAATATTTGGTTATGATTTTATATGGAATCTTATCCTTTTATGTGCATATTGATGGTCATAAATCATGCATTAAAAAGAGCATCAACATCAGCCCCTGCCTGCTCGCGCGTGAGGAGAAGTAGGAGAGCGGACTGGGCCGGGAGAAAAGGGGAGAGGGAAGGAATGAGCCCATGGCTCCTTTCTGATTTTCTTTTCTTTCTTCTATTTCTCCTTTTCTTTTCTTCCTTCACTTTTACTCTTTTTCTCCCTATTGCTCTTATGTGTGCAATTACATATTTTGCAAATATTTGCACAAGCACATGAGCCTATATTTTCTTGACTTTTACTCAAGAGCATATTCATTCAATTGTGCTCGTTCAAAAATGAGTATATTTGTGTACACACATATTTCCCATTCCTATTATTTCATGTGTGACATATTCATATATATTCTATAAATATTTTCACAAGCACATTTACATTCCCATGACTTATTTGTCGAGAATAATTATTTATTGTGCTCATAAAAATATTCATATATATATTTGGTACACACTTGTTTCGGTATTTTATTCCCGAGAGAAAATTCGTAATTCGATTCTCATGCATTTACTTCCATAATTTAAATCTAGTACTTACCTTGCATCCTTTGCGACCATAAAGCTCATCAAACAACAAGCAAGGTTTCCTATTTCTAGATGGTGAGGGTTTGAATGCAGGGTTTTCAAAAACAGGGTTTCGGTTTAGCGGAAAATAAATCAAGTTTTAGTTGTAATTATAAAAAGTTCAAATTTTTAGTGAATTTTAAAATGATGCAAAAAAACACGGGTGTTACAGCTCCGGCTCCCGCGCGCGGGCGGACACCTAATCCGGCTCGGCGAAGGCGATGCATGCCGCTTGCCGCTTTCGGCCGCGGCAGCGGCCGGCAACGAGGGTGATCTCTCAGTATGATTAGACCTAACCAAAACCTGCAGTGATGAGGCATGAACCGGATCGGATTGGATTGGATTAGCTAGTCTTTGGATTGGATTGGATTGGTTGTTTAAAAAATACTATTGGTTTGGATTTGGACATGTGCCTCCACAAGTTGCACATCGTTTGGATTAGTTTATTTGGACGTGGATGTAAATCCAGTTCTAGGAGGATCTCGGCAGCCTATTGTTCGTGGAGAGATCATATAAGCGAAGGTGGAGGATTTCGGGTGTGCCGAACGTAAAACATCCCCATTGTTGATATTTCTTAACGACATTACTAGAAATAGATAATAACCTATTTCCAGTAACGGCACCAGAAATGTTTGTTGGCATTTCATAGTGCAATCACTAAGAATAAATAATATTCTTAGTGACCACGTTAAGAAACATCAGATGATAGATGGATTCATATGTTTGCGATAGTCAATCCGCAAGCGCACGGATCTATCATTGTAGCATTTCACCCGGTGGTATTCGGGTATCGTGATTTATATTTTCCCAAGGGAAGGCAGGCTTGTGTAATTGCTAGCATAATGATGATAATGATCCACAATGTATTTATGAATAACCATTAGTCAAATGCAGGGGTAAGGAAATGATATTCAGGATAGTGACAAACACACATAAGCTACTACACCACTAGGGGGAGGAAAAGGATAAAAGAGAATCTACAATGAGAAGGTGGTTCTAAATATTGCACATGGGTGAACTCTAGTTTGCATATGAGGAGGCTAAATCATGATGGGATTACGATCTTATGATGAGGAGATGCCCGCAGCTAGTCTGCTAGCCGATAGACACTTTTAGAACTCCAACTCAACATCCGAACGTGGAGGAGTACAATGGGCGGAATAGGGCTGTCACCACCTGCCCCCTACCTCACTACCGTGGAATACCAATATTTTCGATGGTTACTATAAACCACGACACCACGTCCACGTGTATAGAAAAACTACCTAAATCCCAGGGACTCCGACCCTACGGATCGACAAGCAAGGATAAAGGTAAACCCGAAGGTACACCAAACCATCATAATCTACATAAGCCGACCAATCTCTAGCGAGTCGACATATGAATGGTTAATCCTATAGTTAGCTAAATCCAATCTTTTAACATGTTAACTAGACCATAGTTCACACATTAATAAGATAACATGAGGGTAACTATACTCTAGCTCGAACGCATTGCAATATGAATATAGAGACTTGAGTGTTGAAAGGAACTCCATAATAATATTAATATTACCAAAAGATCCTTCCAAGGAGACAAGCCCTCCTTGAAGCCAATTGCTCCAGTCTTCGAATTTCCCATGTTTATTTTGATTTTTGTGAAATGAAAAATTATTTTGGAATATGTTTTGTATATTTTTATTTATGGCAAATAAATGGGGTACTAAAATCAAGAGTTTTATTTTAGGAGTTGGAAAATTTTATTTGTAGGCTATATTTATTTCTATATTAAATTCAATACTATATAATTTTGGATGGGAAAAATAAAAAGTTCATAAATATATATTTATATATTTAATTTTATTTGAGTAAATAAATTCTATAAGGAAATAAATACTTAATTTATTACCGGCTTCTTGTGAGTGCATGACATGTCGGAAATTAGAGTAGGTGCTTGACCTTTTCACGTCGTACCCATCTTTCTACTGGGAGTTTTCTTTCCCCGTAGTAAAGATCATGGAGCATTGTTCAAAGGCTTGGGGCGAAATTTGAAGGTTTCCTCCCGGCCTTCAATATTGAAGTGGATTTCTCCTTCTCTAACATTGATTTGTGCTCCGGCAGTACTAAGGAAAGGCCGCCCAAGGATCAAGGGTGTCGCTTTCGTGGCTTCCATTTCTAATACCACAAAATCAACTGGAACAAAATAGTTTCTAATTTTTACGGGGACATCTTCAGCCACCCCGATGGATAACGTATCGTTGAGTCGCCGGTTGTAGCATCATGTCCGTTGGTACTAGGTGGGTGAAGTTCATCTTGTCAAATACTGACTTTTGACATAACACTAACACTTGCACCAAGGTCACATAGGGCGTGCTCAATCATTTGTGACCCTATGGAACAACTGATGGTAGGACATCCTGGATCCTTTCTCTTCTCAGGTAGGCGATTGAGTATAGTGGCGCTACATTCTTCTGTAAGCCTTACTACTTCTGTAGTTTGCATTGGCACCTTCTTGTTGATGATGGCCCAGATGTATCTTGAGTATGATGGCATGTGCAAGACATCCATTAGTGGCATGTCTATGTGGATCTTGCTGATCATCTCAAGGAATCGGGCGAATTGGTCATCCGTGGTTGGCCTCTTTCTCCCGGATGGGAAGGGCATGTGATTTGTGTCTCCAAAATTCTCGGAAGTGACCCTTCTTTCCATTGATTCAATGATTGGTGGAAGTTCTTCCTCTTCCTCCAAACGGGTGCGCTTGTGTTAGTGCGCTTGTGTTGACACAAAATGTGCACTTGTGCCTCACACACAGCAAGTCGGATGAGCTAGCTTCCAAACGGGTGCCCGGGCGTCTTGATTCCGGAGGCGTGCCAGTCAGTTTGACCTGAAACTAACAAGGGATAATACCATGAGAGCAGGAACGTGCCTGGTGAGACCAAGACAGTTCCATATGTATGGCCCCTCGAAGCCACTTATTTACGACATACAGCTATAGAAGCCGTCACCAATAGGTTTAGAGATGCATTCGGTAATCATAAATAAAGCATGTGAATACAATTGCCAAATGATCATGAAGAGACATGTATGAATAAGTAAAATCCGATCATCAAGATATAAGATTGTGCAGCTCATGACATAGATCAATACCACTGCTAACACATTAATTATAAATAGGTAATTCATAAATATAAACCTAATCTAAATAACACATGCATAGGCTATTCCAACTAGTCTGCCGCACGTCTAGTTTTCCTAAAACCCGTCCAAAAGTAAATCCTAACAAGTTAATCCACCGCATGATACAACTTGTTATAGATCTAAACCACTCTTTATAACTAGATTAATCCACCGCATGATACAATCTAATCATAAAAAGCCAAAAGCATGCATATATCTAGATAGATCTATAAATACTCATTACTCGTTAAAGCGTAACCGTATTCGGCAGGGTTACCGAATCGGGGTCCATGAAGAAGGAACAAATAAGTAAAATGTAAAAGAAACCTATCAGATTAAACCGATCTCTAGTCCACCGGATGACTAGCTCTAGAGTAACCCAAAGACTGCAGATTCCGCCGCACGGTACCCGGTCCTGTCAAGGCTTATTCTACGCCTAACGTGCACGAACCCACAATATGTAACAACTTAGATTGATCTAAGCTCGGCTATGATAATCATGAGATCTACTTGTCGTAATAAGATGAACATGAAAGCATTGGAAGATAGGTAGATCTTATAAAAGGTATGAAGCCGAGCCCTATCAATCTAAATTGGGCAAAAGAGTGTATGCAAACATATAAAATAAATATAAAAGCATGCAACACATGATAACTTAATGAATCTATTAGATCTTACCAAATCTAATAGAGCCGATAACTAGCTCCGAGCTAGACCTTAGCCTGCTGCACGACTCATGATCTAATAGAGAACCCTCTTGCTCCAAAGCTTAAATCCACCGGATGATACTAAGCATGGTAACAAGACTACTTGCACATAATCTAAATCCACCGGATGATACTAGACATGATGCAAGGTTGCCGGTACTTACGGAGGTCGATGGATCGATAGTTCCTCTCGAAGCAACTCGACGACACGACTTGGACTCGAAGGTGGCACGGGACCGTTTGTTTGTATTGATTGTGAATTCTCCTTTACAATGGTCGAGGGTCACTATTTATACCCTGGACGTGATAAGAGTCCTGATAGACTACGATTACAAAGAGGAAAATCTAGCTAAAGGATAACTTATGCTCCAAGCCTTTTTTGGAGTCGTTATGACGTGTACACCGTGGTTTCCTCCTCTTCGGGCAGCTTGCCCATCGCCTATTAACTTGTCGAATCATCTCGACAACCAACCGCACGAAGCCATGCCGAATCTCTGACTCAGCCGAATGGTGATAGGTACCTGACCGCACAGATGACTTCCCGAATACTGTAGCTTTGCCGAATATCACGTACTGCATGGGATACGTACCGAATGCCTTCTTGCCGAATGCTTCCCATTAGCATCTTGTACTGGCCCACCTGTCATCCTAGGCTTACTAAAATTTAGTGTTAATAGCTTGATTCTGTTGAGTAAATGAGGATCTTCTGATGTCCTTTTAATTTAAGGCATGCGATTTGGGTGATCCACAGAGTCCCTTGTCTATTGTGTAGGGTTTGCTCTTGTTCACTGTGCTAGATAATTTGGTACCGAGATATTCGGTATCTTTGCATTTGGAGAGGGAAAGGTGAGTTTAGCTTATTTAATCCACCCAAATATTAGGCTTCTTCGCCTCCCCCCTTTTGTTATATATATTTTTTCTGAGACGAGAGGAAACTTTTTGTTCTCCCCGAATCTTAGGCTTCTTTGCCTTTTGTAGGATGGAGGAAGCCTTTTTGTCCCATCCGAATCCTGAGGCATTTTTGCCCTTTTGTTTTTGGCACCCTGGCCAGGTTTGTTGATTTCTTCTGCAAACTTTGAGTTACATCTTTATTCGAATACCCAAGATGCTACTTTGTCGCGTCTTGTTTTCGATAAGCCTTCAGACAAGTCATCGATTGGGGAAAAGGTACTCTTAAATTAGAGGTAATATTACAAAGGGCTGTCTCATTAAAAAACCTCACACCCCCGAGATGGCTTCCCGTGAGGAAAAAGAGCGCAGTCCCCTATTGTGTTTCGGTTTAATTGTTACAGTAGAATTTTAAAGCGAAAGAAAAAATAACAACTCCCATTTTTGGGAGCAAATGTTCAAGGGTAGAATCTGCGGAGATTGTCCGCATTCCATGTGTGGTTGTTTCTTCCTCGTCTTCATTCTTGAGCCGAAATACTCCTGGCTTCAGCATGCTTGATACCACAAATGGACCATACCATTGTGACTGCAATTTACCCCGCGCTTGTCTGGATGCCGAATTAAGACCATGTCGCTGGCATATATGCTCATTCGAGTATAGATTTGTCTCGCTAGCTTTTCGTCTCATGATGGTACTTGTCAAGGTTTTCAGCGGCTTGTAACTTTCTAAATTTGGATGTGTCAGCATCGACATATCTTTGAATTTCGATATTTTTGCGATTTCGGTGCGGAAAGAGCCAAGCTTTAGTTCTTTCGGGGTTACGGCCTCCTCGCCGTAGAGTAACCGGAATGATGTGAATCTGGTTGTTCTTGAAAGAGATATATTGTGGCCCCATACGGCTATGACCATTTCGGTTGGCCATCTGCCTTTTTTTGCATTCCATAGCGCTTTTGATACTGCCGAAAATATAAGCCCATTCACCTTTTGACTGCTCCATTACTCGTGGGTGGTTAACCGAAGCGAAAGTTAGCTTGATGGACAGCTCGCTACAGAAATTCCTGAATTCGGTTGAGTCAAATTGCTTCCCGTTGTCGTGATGTAAGCCGGGACACCGAATCGGCATACAATTTCTTTGCCAGACGGAACTAACTAATGTTCAGAGGTGATTTTTGCCAGAGGCTTGGCTTCAATCCATTTCGTAAAGTATTCCAGGGCCACCGCGGAGAATTTTAGATTTCCTGGTGCCGTTGGCAAAGGACCGACAATATCAACTCCCCACCGCTGCAAAGGCCAGGTTGGTATTATGGGTTTCGTGGGATTTCTTGGAGCGGTTTTGCTTGTTGGTGAACATCCGACAGTTTTGCATGTTTTTACGAGCTGTTTGGCGTCTTCGGCTGCTGTGGGCCAATAGAACCCTTGCCTCATTGCTCGTGTGCTATCTCGTGGGGGGCCTCGTGTGCTCCACACATGCCTCCATGTATTTCGGTCGAAAAGCTTTCTCCATAATTCGGTGTTGATGCACTTTAGTTTCGTGCTACAACTCCATCTTTATACAAGTCTCCCCGATGATAAAGTAATGCTTTGTTCTTGAAGCCATTCTTTTTGCTCATGTTTACATTCGGGTTCATAGGTCCCCCGCCAGAAAGCGAAAATGGGACTTCTCCAGTCTTGACTTGCTATGGCGTGAATTATTCTAGGCATGTCTTCCTCTTCTTTGATTGCTCTGGCTGTTAGCAGCTGGAAGAAAACATCCGGTGGCGTCGGGATTTCCAAGGCTGCTGCTTTGGCCAATTCATCTGCTTCTCGGTTGTCACTTCTAGGAATGTGCTTAACCGAGAAGCCCGTGAAATGTTTTTCCATTTTTCTCACCGCCTGCTGGGTATTTGATTAGCATGGGCTCCTTTGCCGAATATTCTTTCTCAACATGACCACTAACCACTTTTGAATCGGTGTAGATGATGCATCTTTTCACCCCCATTGCTCTTAGCTTGCGGAGCGCAAGCACCACTACCTCGTATTCAGCTGTGTTGTTTGTTTCAAATAATTGCAATCTTCTTTGCATAATGAACAGAGGGTCCTATGGGGGTGTGAGTACTGTCAAAATTCCGCACCTTTTTCACACCATGCACCGTCGCAATGTACTGTCCACATCGGTTCCTAGAAACCGACGGAGTGTCATGGGCCGATGGAGTCCAATCGGCTATGAAATCCGCAATTGCCTGTGAATTAATGGCTGACCTATGTTCATAGTCAATGACAAATTCATTCAGAGCCCGTTCGGTTGCCATGCAACCCAAAATAGTTTGGGTTGGAGTCATTTGTAGCACTTTTCGTTTGTATTTGGTAATTATTGTCCCACCATGGATTAACTAAGTTTAAAAGATTCGTCTCGCACTTTTTTCGACTAAACTGCACAATTAGTTTTATTGTTTATCTACATTTAGTGCTCCATACATGCGTCAAAAGATTTGATATGACGGGTACTGTAGCACTTTTTGGGTTTGCTTTTTGGCCTTGCATGGCAACCGAACGGGCTCTCAATTCAGCTGCTCATTTCCCTATTCTGCTGATTGCTTCACTATTTTTGAACAAAGATTCCAAGGGCTGAGAGGGGACCACCCGAATGTTGTGAGCCTGAAAGTAACGCTTGAGCTTTCTGGATGCCATGACCACCGTGTAGGCGATTTTCTTGAGTTCGGAGTAGTTTAGCTTTGCATCTGAAAGGGCCTCGGATACGTAGTACACCGGAATTGCTTGAGCTTGTGGTCATGCTGTTTCTCCTCCACTAAGACTGCGCTTATGACGATCGGTGATGTAGCCAGATATAGCAACAGGGTTCCTTTCGCGATGGTTTGGACATAGCTGTTAGATTTGTCAAGTAATCCTTTAGGTCTTCGAAGGCTTTCTGTTGTTCAAGGCCCCATTCAAATTCCGAACTCTCTTTGCGTACTTTGAAGAAAGGCAGGCCCTTTTTGGCTGATCTTGAAATGTTTCTGCTCAGCGCCGCAAGGCGTCCGGTTAACCCCTATACCCCTTTTCGGTTGTTTGGGGTTTCATTTTTAAGATTGCTGTAATCTTGTCCGGATTCACTTCTATGCCCCTTGCCGAAACTAAGCACCCTAGCATTTTTCTTTTGGTGATACCGAATATACACTTCTCTAGGTTTAACCTCAACCCGCTCCCCCTGAGGTTTATGAAAGTTTCTTTGAGATCGGCTATCTGTGATTCCTTCTTATTGCTGATCACCACTATGTCATCCATATAAGTTTTGAGATTTTTCTCTTCTTTTTGTTCTCCGAACACTTCGTCGACATCCTTGAAAAGGTGGGTCCTGTGTTTTGCAGCCCTTCTGGCATTTGCTTGAAGCAATAAGTGCCCCCCTGGAGTGATAAAACTTGTCTTTTCTTCATCCTCCGGATTCATCCAGATTTGGTGATATCCGGAGAAGCAGTCGAGGAGGCTCATCCTTTCGCAGCCTGCGGCTATATCAATCAATGTGTCGATTCTAGGGAGAGGATAAGGATCTTTCGAGCATGCTTTGTTTAGGTGCGTGAAATCAACACACATTCGCCACTTCTTGACACTTTCGGTGGTTGTCTTCTTTTGTACCATAACCATGTTTGCTAACCATTCTGGATATTGCACCGGACTAATTACTCCGGCGTCCGATAACCTTTGGACCTCTACCGCTGCTGCTTCACTTCTTTCGCCAGACAATTTTTGTAGCTTCTGCTTCTTTGGTTTTATGGCTTTTTTGACATTTAGGTTGTCTTTGAGCCAAGGCTTCGCTGACTCCTTTCAAGTCCCCCGGTGACCAGCGAATACGTCCTTGTTTTCATTCAGGAATGTTATTAGGTTCGACCTTTCTTCCTCATTTAATTCTACTCCCACTATCACGGCTCTATCGGGACATGCTTCTACCAGCGGTATCTTCTTTGTGGCTTTGGCGGAATCTACTTTCGGCTCTTTGAGCTTGTCGGTTTCGGCTTCAATCTCGTCATCGTTCTTTTTCCTTGCTGGTTATAGTGACTTCATTGATCATGCTATAACCCGGAATAGGCCTTCCATCTATTCGGCGGGCTGCTTCCTGGTCACCCCGGACTGTTATGACACCGAAAGGCGAAGGTATCTTCATACATAGATAGCTCTGCTTTATGACTGCATCAAACTTGCTGATTACTCCTCTTCCGAAGATTGCTGTGTAGGGATATACTATGTTGACTATATCGAAGGTAATTGTTTCGGTTCTGACTTTTCTCTCTTCGCAGAATGCAACCATAATGTCTTTCTTTCCGATAGCATCTATTCTTTTTCCACCGAAACCGAATAATGCATTTTCGGCTGGCTGCAGGGTCCTTCTATCCATCCCCATGCTCTCGAATGCCTTGATAAACAGAATGTCCGCCGAAGTTCCGTTGTCCACCAAGATGTTATGCAGAGTGTAGTTTGCTACATTCGCCGTTGCGACGAATACATCACAGTGGGGATAATCTTGCACCTAGAAATCGCTTTCGTCGAAGGTGATAGGGACTAGAGACCATGCTGGCCTATTTAGCGGTAATCTTGGGGATACGGTGTGTACCCTTCTTTCATAGTCTTTCCTGGCTCTCTTACTTTCATGCTCTAAGTTGGATCCTCGTGTGATTGCATAAATGTGACTGTTGGAGGGGAGCACCAAATTCATTGTTCTGTTTTCCTGGTTACCTTCTGGCTTGATCTGAGTATTCGGCTGTTGACACTTGAGGTTTGCCGGGAATGAGACTACGACTGACTGAGCCTGATTTTGCGAAGGCTACGGCAGAGGATAATACCCGGGGTAATTCCAGGAATATTGCTGCTGCTGCGCTGGTTGCGAATATTGCTGCTGTACTAGATGAGGGTAATCTGTACTGGCTGACTTTGGTAAGGCCTGAAATGGGAGTTGGCCTGACTTACCAAAGTTTCTCTCCGTGTTATGAAACACGTGTTTTGGGGTTTGGCTACTCGTGAGCTTTCGTCTTTCATTTTCTGCTCTTTTGCTAGCTGGCCATATTTGCATTCTCTACTAAAGTGGCCGGAATCCTCGCCACAAATGAAACAGTAGGGAACTTTCGGGCCTCTCCCCCTTCTGCGTCCTCTTCCTCTTGCTCCACGGCCTCCTCTATTCGGCTGGGGTGGCCTGGGCTTCTGGTGGTTTTGGGTGTTGTTTCAATGGCCAACTTCGGCTTATTGTGCCGAATCCTCCTGGACATTGTTGACTGGCCGGAAGCTCTTGCCTCTCCGCTGATGGTTGTTGTTGGTTGGATTCGGTGATTGGTGTTTCGCATCCTTTCTAGCTGCCTTTCTTCTCTTGAGGCCTTCTTACGCTTTGGCGAATTTCCCGATCTGCTCGAATAGCTCTTTTCTTGTTTCGGGCTCTTCTCTGTCTGGAGGAGGACAAAGACAAGCCGCCGCAGGACCTTTGTGCCATAGAGGCTACCGAATTCCGCGAGTCGTGGATCAGGCTCTGGTCTGACGCATTCGGCGACTTTGAGTTCACCAGTGAGTTCCATCTTTTCTTCCTCCCGTTTACTTGTGTTTCATCAATCCAATTCAGTTTAATTTCATCAGTCCAATCAGTACGTTTCTTGTCTCCTTCAATCCTTCAAGCGATTGAGTTTTTATATTCGTGTAACAACAAGCTAGTTAGGATGAGTATGTTGTTTTCCCATCATGTAATGATTGAAGATTGCACTTAAAAAACGTAAAACGTTGAGTCTATTGCTTTCCCATCATGTAATGATCGAAGACTGCACCTGTTGTTTTCCAATCATGTAATGATTGAAGATTGCACTTAAAAGTCTTGTTTTTCCCACCATGTGATGATTGAACATTGAAGATTGCACTTAAACACGTTAAGGTTTTCTCTGGTATATATCATCACGTGTTTGTAACAACTTGACACATTGATGAAATGTGGTAGCAGGATCACGAATATACAGTATAATGATTGTTGAGATTGATCCTTGCGCACATTCTCCTCTTGTTATGCTACAGTTTGTTGCGGCAATCAAAGTCATTTGAAATTTATCTAACTCATAGCTTATTATGTGCAGCCAAGATCCCTCCCATGCGTTTTACTGATAATCCTGCCCCTCCATACACTGCCTCTCAATTTGGTACTCTACAGATCTTTTCAGTCAAGGTGCAGGAGTAACAGGGGGTTTACAGTGGCCACTCCATGTCTTTGGGACGGTTGCTCTGCGCGATGCAGTTGATCGTAGACGCAATATTATCTTCAACCGCAAAAGGGATGTGTTGACGATAAAATCGGTAACACACCAAAACAAGAGCTAGATCGCTCTACGTAGGGCAAGCCGAAAATCGGGGATCGGCAAGCGCCTAGAGATATCCACACCTGGACCTTGTGCCTCCAACGATGAGCGCGATACGCAAGACACGTCGTCGGAGGAGCCTCGTCGGGAGCGCGGTACGCAAGACACGCCGGCGAAGTCTCTTGAAACCCGAAACCCCACACGCCCGGGACGGACCCCGTGAGGGCGTGCAGCAGCTATGGGCTGCCCTAGCCGGCCTGACCGCTCTAGGGCGTTGTTGTCGTCGATCTTCCGTTCATGGCATCGGCGGCGAAGAAGGAGGGAGGATGACCTACAAGCAAGACGGTAGTAGATGTGTTTTTGTCGATTGGATGTAGATGGGATCAAATCGGCCATAAACCTCTTTATTATATAGAGGGGGGTGGTCTTATCCCTTTAGGAAACCATCCTTGGACGTTTCCAAGTACCAAAAACCGACCTAAACACGATTGGAAACAAATCGGTTCGGATCTCGTACGGACACGGAGCTGCGTCGGGCTGACCGGACGCTGGTCAAGCCCTGACCGGACGCTCCGGTCGGTGCGTCCGGCAGAGAGGTCTGCAGCTGGCTCGCGCCGCGCGACCTGACCGGACGCTGGACCGGACGCCGCACCGGACGCACCGGGCGCGTCCGGTCGGTGTCCCGGAGGAGGCGCGACCCGACCGGACGCGCTGACCGGACGCCTGGACCGACGCGCCAGTGAGTCCGGTCGGTGAGTCCGGTCATATTCCGTAAAGCCGTTTTCGATCCTCCTCGAGAATTTGGCTAAGTCCGAAATTTGCGGTGACTTGGACCTCCAAAATATGGCTAAGTCTGGAATTTTTGCGGTGGTTTAGCCTATGCCATTTTTGGGTGTCAACAGGATGGTTTCTAAACCCTCACCCAAGAGGTACATACAATAATCTAAACCCTAAAGCATCATTTATTTCATGCTGTGCCCCCAAATGTACTCCTCAGTCTCAAAATAAATCAACTTCTAGAGTTGTCCGAAGTCAAATTAATCTAAGTTTGATCAAACTTATATGAAAGAGCACCAATATTTATGATACTAAATTGGTATGACTATCACTACATATGAAATATATGTTTATAACATACTTATTTGGTGTTATAGACTATATTACTCTTTCATATAAAGTTGATCTAGCTCAAGATAGTTTGACTTTCTGTGATTCTAGAAAATTGTTTTTTTTTCTACAAGAAACTGTCCATTGGATGCCAATCCTGAACCATCTAGTGGTGGCCATGGAACATTCAAAAAATAGATGCATAACAGTTTCATCAACACTGTCATGGCAAAGTGGACAGGAGTAGCCTTCTTCTAGGAACTTCCCTCTTCTTTGTGGTATGTCTCTTGTGTTTAGTCGATCACTTAGGAGTATACAGGTGAATAATTTTATTCTGGGGACACATTTTGTTTTCCAAATCCAGCGAAACGGGGCAGCTGCAGTGTGGGAAGCAAAGGCAAGGTGGTAGTACTTACTCGAAGTGTACAAGCCATTCCAGAAGTAGGTCCAGATGTGCATCTTGTTGGGCATTATCTCTCAATTGGTCCAGGATTATATTGAACAACTGCAACTCATTGAAAGCCACTCTTGACGTAGGCAAATTGAAAATGGTCAGAGAGTCTAGCCGCAAGGGAGCTTTATTAACCGAGATGTCCTTGTTTCTAACGAACTCATGAAGATGAGAGAACTTTGAACTCAAGGGCTGATCCTCAAAGCCATCATGCCAAAGATTAATAGTTAGCCCATTTCCAGGAATGCATTTAGCTATATCTCTGAATTGAGTAACCAATCTGACAATATCACGCCACCAGAAAGATCCCCTAGCTGTTGAGAGGTGTGGAACTTTTCCAATGTAGTAAGACTCCCAAACCAAATGAACCAAAGGAACATCTTTTTTTATTGTAGAATTTATCTAGCTGTTTTATGAGAAAACTTCACTTTGAAGAATGAAGATATAAGTTTCTACTTCCAAACCTTCTTTTTTTCTTTGGAATGGTGACTGATGGCCAGGCAGCTAAATTATATCCTTTAGCAACTATGGCATTACCTCTCCACAGGCATTTCTTTTTCTCTAATTTTATCAATAGCTTCAAATACCATCTTGGGCAACTTGATTGTACACATATAATAAGTTGGCAAAGAGGATAAGACCAAGTTAACCAACTAGAGACAGTCTTCTTTCTACTCTGCAAACTAGAGGTGCAAAGTCTCTGACAAGAGGTTTGGTTGTCCCCAATGGTAGTCCTAAATATGTGTAAGGTAAAGTACCAATTGTGCAACCAAAAACTCCTGCTAGTTGAATCACTTTCTCACTGCCCACATTGATAGGAACGAGGCAAGGCTTGTGATAATTGACCTTAAGACCAGTGGACTCCGCAAAACTCTGTAGCAGTGCCTTAAGACAAAAGATTTTCCTAGCATCAGCTTGCATGAAACATGAAAAGTAGCATATCATCCGCGTACTGTATGATAGGAAAATGATCTACATCTCTGTTAGGCAATGGAAGGCTGAAAAGGCCTTGATTGTATGCTCTATCCATGATACTTTGGAGGATGTCAGCTGCCAAAACAAATAACAAAGGTGAGAGGAGATCGCCTTTGTCGACCCCTCTTTGCTTTGAGGAACTCCTTTCCTCGGCAAGCTGCTGGTGGCTAGAGCAAGGAGCCAAAGGCCCCCGCGGCCACCCCAGGTTCAAAACCTGGTGACCGCGGTATTTCCGTGCAAAATGCATGGGAATGAGGAGAAAAGGCTCCTTAACTCAAAAAAAAAAAAAAAAAATTAGGAGCACAGAAGAAATGCCACGAAGATCGAGTATTTTGAATCCAGTTGACCCATCTTTGGGGAAAACCCATGGCTTGCATAATCTGAAGGATGGCACTGTGTTCAACTTTATCAAAAGCCTTCTTGAAATCTAGCTTAAGAAGGATTCTCTCTTTTAGAGTGGTGGCAATGATATAAAAATTCAAAAGCCCAGCCCAAGCAATACTGGATTGATTTCCCTTGAAGAAAACCATATTGATTTCTGTGTATGATGTTGAGTATCACTTTCTGAAGTCTGTTACTCAATATTTTTTACAAAATAAAAAATTGATTTATTTTGAGACGGAGATTGTATTGAGCTATTGTTTTTCATGTGTTTGCGTGCCAGAACACTTATGTCTTTAATATTTTGTTCTTTATACTGTTTGAGATTAATTATGCTGCTTGTTGTTTTACCTTTTCTTTTGCATCAGTTTATTTATGTCTTCTTTATTTGTGTTTCGTCCAGAAGCCATACTTAAAACTGACTGGTCCTACTAGAGCTGTTGTGATGTTGGGGCCTGTGACTTTTGAGGTTGAGCTGTCAGTGAAGGGCGCTACTGAATCCGAGGATAAAGACTTAAGCTATCTAGCTGAGCCATTAGTGCATCAGTCTCCTTTGTAAATCGAGTGTACTTATCACAGACTATACTAGTAAGCTTAGCACAATAGAGTTTACACATGGTCATATTTGCCGATCCATGGAGGCGACGATAAGTGTGCAATTGATTAATGGGTCATGGCAAGGTCACCGCAGTGAAATTTTTTGTTTGTACCGACAGCATCGGTGAGGAAGTCTTATTACTTGATTCTGGAGATGAGGATGTGCCTGTTACCGCTGACAACACGATCGAGCTTTCACGGCGAGTTGTTTCTGTTGAGCGCAAGGGGAAGTTGAAGGTTTTGTCAGAGCGTGGCAGGGTAATGACTTAGTTGATGTGAAGATGAAAGATTTCACACCCAAGGAATTTGTTAGAAGTTATGGTAGGCTTAACTTTGGCTTCTGTAACTCTCGAATCCTCTCGTCCAGCTACAGTACAGAGAGGCGGAAGTGAGTGCTCCAGTCGCCGCCCGGCGGGTCGGGCGGTCTTCCTCGCCTCCGATGGCCCCTGGGGCTTCGTGAGGCGGTGGAGTTCCCTCGCCCGGGCGGTGTGGGTCCGAGTAGAGTTAGGGTTAGGGTTCGGCGACGTGGCCGGCGGAGGCGGCGTCGTCGGCGGGGAATAAGGTCCTCCGTCCTATTCCTCGTCTCGGCGGTGTTCGTCTCCGGCGCCGTCGGCGAAGTGCGTGGAGGTGGTGTCGGCCGCCGGCCGCCCATATCTGAGGAGTCCTTGGCGGCTGCGGTTCCCTCGTCTCATGGGGGTGGTGGAGCCGGCCGCTTTCTTTGTGTCAAGGCTACGGGGGCAGCTGTGGGTGTTGCGGCATGGTGGAGTGCGGATCGAGCTCGTTCTTCCGGCGGCGCGGGTCGCCCGGTGGGCTCGGTCCGGGATTGAGGCACCCGGGGTGTATCCCCGGCCGATTTTCTTTCCACGGCGTTTCAATCTCGGCGTCGGCGTCGGGTGGCTTTTGCGGCTCTTCAAAGCCCGTGCAATTGAGTTCCTCCAGTTCTTGGGTGGCCATGGTGTCTTCTTCCACGGCGGTGGTGGCGACGGCTTAACGGCGGCGGGCGAAGATTTCGATTCGGCGTCTTCGGGAAGCACGGGGTCCGGGGTCCTCTTTGTAATATCTTCTTTTCTTAGGGGCCTTTGTGTTAGATGGCTAGGACAGCTGTCCTTGTATCCTCCTCATCCGTACCTGGTCTTGTACGCTGCGTCTGTGTACGCGTCTGTGCACGCTTTCCTTACTCAGTAATACAGGTAACTTTTCAAAAAAAAAAAAAAAAAGTCATTGTGGCTTGGTCACTTGTTACTGTTCATTACAATATTAGTTTAAATTCACTCTAGTTGTTTTTATTCTGGATATCGACTGGAAGTCTGGAACTGGAATCAATAGGAGAGGAGGCTGGGATTAGATTTTTTTTTAGTTACAAAATAATTGTTTTTAGCTTTGGCGCGATGTAGTAAAGTACTGCTCCCTGCGAATGACAAGTGCATGCTCAGGCGCACGCAGTTGGAAACCATCCAAATTCAGGCGTCTGACACCTAGGAAACGTGATGAAAAATCAGGCACTCGAAATATACGAGAAGTGTAACAAGGATTTGCAAGGAAATGTATTTTTGCAAAATGACTTGAGGATTCCAAACAAGATTATGTTTAGGTTTTATTTTCAGATATGGACACAAACAAAGACTGGCACATCTCTTAATTTGCACTGAATACGGTTAATACCAATTACCAAACTAAATACTGTTTTGTAGATGGGATCGTGAGAGGCAAGCGAAGTAGGCACTGGCAGGTGTACACACAAAGGTGGCATCGCTGGCGAATGCTGCTTGCAGCGACGCCGGAATCGGGGGCACGTCCAGGGCCACGACCCCTCCAGCGCTTGTACCACCTGCTCCATCGACGGCCGGTGCGCCTCGTCGTCCTGCACGCACCAGCAGGCCACCCTGCACGCGCGGTCCAGCTCCCGAGCGTCCGCGTCGCCGCACAGGCGCTCGTCCAGCAGCCCGACGAGCGCCTCCCTTGGTTGACCTTCCTCGCGGCCACCAGCGGGAAGTACCCCGACAGCGACGCCTCCTGCTCCTGCTCTGTGGTCGCCCAGCCTCGCGTGTTTCTCCGGCCTGAAATGATCTCCAGCAGCACCATGCCGTAGCTGTACACGTCGGCCTTGGCGGTGATGGGCACGCCGGAGATCCACTCCGGCGCGAGATACCCGATGGTGCCCCGCACCGTCGTCAGGACGCGGCTGAAGTCCCTTCCTAGCAGCTTTGCCATGCCGAAGTCGGCGACCTTGGGCACGAGGTTGACGTCGAGCAGGATGTTCTCCGGCTTGATGTCACAGTGGATGATGCAGTCCCGGCAACCCTCGTGGAGGTACAGCAAGGCCCGGGCGGCGCCAAGCGCGATCTGGAACCTCGCGCGCCAGCTCAGCGCCGGCGCCGCCGCGAAGAGCGCCCTGTCCAGCGAGCCGTTGGGCATGTGGTCGTAGACGAGCAGTCGCTCGCTGCCGTGAGAGGAGAAGCCGCGGAGGCGGACGAGGTTGACGTGCTGGATCATGCCGATGGTGCGCACCTCGTTCCTGAACTGCTTGTCCCCCACGCAGAGGACGCCTTCCAGCTTCTTCACGGCGACGGCGGCGTCGACACCGGACAACGTACCTTTGTACACTGAGCCGAAGCTGCCACCGCCGAGCTTCTCCGAGAAGTTCTTGGTCGCCCTCCTCATGTCGCTGTACTTGAACGCCACGAGGCTACCGCCTTCTGCTGCAGCTTGCATGAATCTTATGCTCCTCTGTCTTCTCCTGAACATCTTAACAAGCACGGTCACGATGACAGACAAGCAGGCTAGGACCGACGCAGCGGAGGCAACAGAAACCAAGACGACGACCGTTCTGTTACGGCCATTCGAGGGCACGTCCATGGCAGACAGCCGGAGGTAAAGATCATCCGTGCTTGCCGTGTCCATGGCAGACAACCCGAGCAGGTCACCGTACCAGAGAGCACAGCGACTACTGCCGTAGGAGTAAGCGTTGCAGTCACAACTCCTCAAGCACGCTGACCTGCAGTCTTCAGCGCTTGACGGTGATGCTCCTGCAGCTGAAGGCGACGAGTTACTCGTTAAGGAGAAGGAAATGCCTGGCGCCAGCAAGAAGGCGTCGCCGCCGTCCTTGTCGCGAACCGAACTGTTGGTGCTGCCGTGACAGTGCAAGGGATTGTTCCGGCGGCAGCCGTGCGAGTGATCTCCGAGCTCCCAGTCATTGACGGAGGAGGGGGCCGGAAGCCGGCAGGGCAGCTACAGAGTGTCTCGCTCTTCTCGTCGCAGACGCCGAACGCGCCGCAGACAGCGTAGACGTCGCAGATCTGGTGTGGTTCGGCCCATATGATCGTCCACTCGTCGGAGGACGGCAGCCACATGATCTGCCTCACCTGACCGGAGACGTCCACGACTAACCTGGAGATGACCGTGGGATCTTGCAGGGAGTAGTCGAAATAGCTGGCGTTCGCCGTGGCCACGAACTCGAAGTTGTACTTGTAGTGCGACGTCATCTCCGGGATACCGGCAAATATGTTGCCGGTCCAGATTCCACTGCTCCAGAAGTTCACGGTCCTGTTCCAGGACAGGAAGAACTGGCTGCTCCCGTTCGGATCGATTCCCAGGGAGTACATGCCGGGAGCCGGATCATTGGAGCTCCTCCAAGAAGTAAGAGCCTGCACGTGGCCGGTGATCCTGTTCATACCGAGACGGACTCCCGGGAGCCACGTGTCGGTGGGGTGCTCGAAGCTCTGCCACAGGACCTCGCCGTCGTCATCGTGGCGGAGGACGAGGTTTCCGTTGTCCAAGAGGACAGCCACGGTGCGGTTGAGGCTGCTGCCGGGGATGACGACGTTCGAGGACCATACGAGCTCCCCAGCCTCGTTGGTGAGCACGAGGTTGCCGTCCACCGCAACGGCGAGCTGAGAGGACGCGGGGTCGGAGACCGGCGCGGCTCTGTTTGCGACCCACACGGGCGTGCGCGGCGTCACGGCTTTCTTGTACCAGATTCCCACGTAGTAGTTGTGAGAAGAGGCCGTGTTGCTGTCACCACCTGCTGCTGCTGGACGGAAGAAGCCCAGCTCGAAGCTGCCGCCTCTGGACACGACGGTCCGGCCGCCGGAGATGGCGGAGTTGGCGGTGATGGTGTCCGATGCGAAGCACCGTGCACTGCCGATGATGGCCACAGCCGTGACAAGTAGTAGCGTTGGTGAAGCCATCGGTGAGAGGACGATGCTGGGGAATGGGGAGAGCTAACTGTGTGTCGATCAGTGTCTACGTACTGATGATCGTTACCGAGTTGGGAGTGAACTCATCCGGTACCTACGTTATTTAAAACTCTTATAAAAAAAAAAAAAAAACCCACTGACTATTTCTCTTTACATATAAGATGTCCACCTCAGCAATCACTATCATTTTCTCTTAACATGCAAGAAGTTCACCTCAACAGTTCATTACATTTGCAATTAAACTTCACTAACATAAGAATTATAATATCTACGTCAGCGAGACACATCATCCACTATGGATACACTCTCCATGATTATGCTAATAAATCTATACATACATATATTATATCATATTTCTGTATTACCAACACACTAATATACATCTTCTAACCCATTTATATTTCTCTTAATACATGTAGCAACGCACGGGAAATCCTCCTAGTTACGTATAACAACTAAACTAGCCTCAGAGAACCACCCTAAATCGGTTTTGACAATACGGTGGTAATTAAATTTTTTTTTACTTTTGCTATTTATCTGTTGACAGTTTTATTTGGTAATAATCTATAGATTTCTATACATTAAATAATTGAGCTTTAGGATTTGTGCTACAACCATCTAATGAGTCACATGAATAAAAAAAATATGGTTATTTTGATCCATACCATTGCATTTCTCGTAGTTCTGAGATCTGCCAATTCAACTATTTTGAAACAACCTGCCATTATAATTCTTCATCTACCTGATTCATGTCATTTTCTACATTTCTTGTTGTTTGGACCCACTGTCATATAATTGTAACCATCTTCCGTATGGACTAAAATGCCATGCTCTTCTCTCCTTCCACTCACTGACGTGTGGGTCCCACAAGTCAGCTTCACCTTCAACCTCCAGCTTGCGTCCATGGCAATGGTCGCGCATGGCCTAGGCAGACGGACGCGCCCGCCGACGTGGACTGCCTTGACTGCCCATGCGAGGCCGCCACACCGGCCCGCCAGCGAGGAGCTCTGCGCCCGCCCATGCACCGTCGAGCACGCCATGTCCGGCCGCGAGCTCTGTGCCAGCCGCATGCACTGTTGACCGATATCCACACTGGCTAGCCACCTCCGCGCGACATGACCGACAAAGAATAGCACCAGCCGTTATTTTTTTTTTTTTTTTTTTCATATGCCCTCCTCCACCGTATGGGTTGAGCGTTATCGCGGGGTGCTACACCCTGTCGGATCCGGTGTATGGCGCCGACGGCCGATCTCGGCCAGCGAGCTTGCGGCCGACCATGGCATGCTCGGCGAGGCGTGGGCGGGCACAGAGCTGCTCGCGTGGGTGGGTGTAGCTGCCTCGCAGCGGCGCAGCCATCGCGAGTGTCCGCCCAAGCCGTGCGACCACGACCACTGCCATGGACGCGCAGACATAGGGTTGAAGCTGAAAGCGACATGTGGGGCCCACAAGCCAGCAAGTGGAAGGAGGAGCAGTGGTAGTTTAGTCCACACGAAAGATAGTACTATGACAGTGGGTTCAGACCGCCAGATTTAGGTAGACCAAGAATTGTAATGGCATGCTTCAAAATAGGTGAATTATAATAGCATATCACTGAACTCCAAGAATTGTAATGGTATGGATCAAAATAACCTAAAAAAACATGACAAATTTGACCACCTAAAATCTGTCAACAAATAATCCGACCCTTTTAAACTCATTCGATCTTATGGGAAAAGTGTAAATTACGTGCAGAATATATAGGTTTTCTTTTTTAAGTGGCCTCATTGATCCTATGTCATGTTGTGCATCTTCCTTCTAAATCTCGCTGAATGCATTCGTGAGTGTTATTAGGTGATCAACTACGATCGTCAAATCGGCCTCATTTTTCTTCTTTTTGACTATCAGCCTCATTGTTTTAGACCTCTTAATTACTGCTACGCGTAATGACCGCGCGTGCGATTCAGACGCTCACCTTCTAGTAATTACTAGTGCGTTACTGCTGCGTGTAATGACCGCGCGTGCGATTCAGACGTTCACCTTCTAACTACTAGTGTCTGACCGGAACAGAATATATAATGGTCTTTTTCCGTGACCGATGCTTCGACGAACCAGTCTATACGACATCGAAGCACATAGATCACATCAATCACGAAAAAGGTGCTATAATAAAAGAAGATGCGTACAAAAAAAAAAAATGAAAAGCTGAAAACTATTCGGCAGTGTTTAGATCCCAAAATTTACGCTCCAAACTGTTGACTGTAAAAAACTTTACAACTCTACAACTTTACAGGTGTTGATCTGTTTAGATCCATTCTTTAAAAAGGTGGCTAAATTCTTCAAAATTTACACCCCAAATATTCTAACACCCAAAATCTCAAAACTTAGTCCATTCTTCAAAATTATACCCAACCAGAGCGGTACCGCCGTACTTGAGCTCGACCCGTGCTGCACTCCACGACCCTGGTCTGTTGCTTTAGACCGCGTGCGGGCGCCAGAACGTGGGATTCACGCATGCGGCGATGGGTGGTCACCCTCCGTCTAAACAAGTAAATCTCGCTTTCGAAGTCAAAGATTCTTAATTTTGACTGAATATATATGACAAGGTAGTATTGTCATTGATGTGCATGCCTTAAATTTGATTCGATTTATAGAGAGTACATACAACATTTGTATCTTCAAATAAATTCATTAAAAAACTAGATTTAAATATCTTTTTAATGATACTAATTATTTGTCAATAAATATTATATTTTTAAATATATATTTAGTCAAAATTGTTTCTCGAGAAACATAAGCGACAGATAATTAGTGTTGGAGGAAGTAACTTTCATGATACGTAATAAGTATCAATAGATTAATTATCAAACATACTAGAGGGATTCTCGCGCGTTGCGCTGGTAGGAAGGGGGTATTGTTAAAGGATTGAATTGTAATCACTAAGAAATCTTGTCATGAACCGGGATTGGGCCAGCCCGGGACGGGCTAAAAGGGCTGAACCGGCCGCGACCGCCCCACAAGGGGGCCAGGGCGCGCGCGCGGCAGGGGGCCGGCGCCCCCGCCGCGCCGCCGCCTCTCTCTCCCGTCCGTCCGACTACGCCGTCTTCAAGTTAGGATTATCTTAGGCTTTTTTGGTGCGTAAAGGGAATATTCCAATCTATAAGGAAGACCCTTATTAGGAAATAAATAAATATTGCTTGTAAAAGGTATTCCAATCGTATAAGGAAACCTTATAGGAGATTACTTAGATTACAAGTCCCACTAAGCCGGGCTATATAAGCGAGGCATGTAATCTCTTTGGGGATAAGCAAGCAATAAAAATCGTCCCTATCTATCTCTACTGCCCAACCGCCGCCGCCTCCACCACCGCCGCCGCCGCCCCGTGCGCCCGTCTTTGCCACGCCCGCGCCACGGCGCCGCGCACCGCACCACCGGGCGCGCCGCCGCCGCCCCCCTTCCCCCTCCGCCACGGCGCCGCCCCTCCTCGGCTGCTGCCAGCGCCGCCGCCGGCCGCCGCCGTCGTCGGGAGACAGCCGCCCCTACGCCACCTTCACCGCTCCAGCGGTCGTCGGTGGCGTGTCACGACCGGCCCAATCTAACCGGTCTATGGATACCGGGTATCCGGAGACCGGGGCGATTCCCACCACCCAAGGCTTTCGAGATGACCAAGTTCACCATGGCGCTGAAGGCACTCCTCGACGACAACTGCGCCAAGATCGCCCGACGTTTCGGCGAGATCGAGGCGGCGCTGCGGTGCATGGGTATGTCTACACCGCCCCAAAGCTTCCACTACCTCCCGCTCCGGCTCGGCGACCACGGCGACCACGCTGGAGGACAGCCAGCGGCGGCCGCCGCCGCCGGCTGAGGCCGCCCAGGGCGCGCTGCCGCCGCCGCCCTCCCACTGCGACATCGTCGGACGGCGCCGACCGCCATCCTCCGGCTGGAGGAGGATGCGGCGTTATGCGTGACGCACCGGCCGTCATCGACATCGTCATCGGCGACACCGCAGCACCGGCTGCCCTCTCCTCTCCTCCGACACTGCGGCCGCGCGGGACTCTCCGGCGAGACGGCGTCACCCTTGGCGCCCCGCTCCGGCGCCACCCGGCGTCCTCGGGCTGATGCGCCACCCGTGGTGCCCGGCTCCGTGGTGCCACCCGCGGCACCTCGCCCCCAGGTCACCGGACCTAACCCCCCCTCTCGTCACTTCGTGCGGAGGTCCCGAGTACGGCGGCAACGACAACCCCGACCTCACGGATACGGAAGATGGAGCTGCTGTTCGAGCTCAAGGAGGACATCGACCCCGACTACTACGTGCGGTATATGCTGCCTTCCATCTGACAGGTCCTGCTTGTTGGTATTTGCTAAGTGTTAAAAGAATATGAAGATTCCGTAGCGCCTGAGAATACCATTGTAGCTTTTCCCTAGGAGAGTATTCTAGAGTATCGTATCCCACGGGAAGCTTTGGTTAAAGAATCTAATAAGTCACATTCATGCATCTACTAACTTAGCAAACCACTAGACTAAAGTGAGGGGGTAAATGATATATGATAGGAGTTATGAGCAATACCACACATAAGAGAATTCCATGATAAATGTATAGCTAGCAAGTTGAGAGGACAACGGGAGAGATCAAGGTTCCTATGTACTTCTCTATTACTTAGGTTCTATGATAGCAATTGCACTAATGCACTTTGGAGCAGCAGATCCGTCCCAACTCTCGAGAAAGACTGGGAAGAAGGTAGTTGGGAGAAGGCTGCCAAAAGCTCTACGAAACACCAACCCGAACGTGGTGGATTACATAGGCCTATCAGGGCTGTCACCCCTGGGGCTACCACAACTATCCGTGGGATTGGGTGCAACCTCAGGTAACCTATAGCCTAGACACCATGTCTATACTATCGGTTACTACTCTTGCTACCATGAATAACTAGAGCCCTCAATACGAGCGGAGATCTCATGAAATAGCATAACAACTATACTAACCATATATGAAAGACATGGAAGTGAATAGAGAAGATAAATATATGAATCATAAGTCTTACAAAGAAAGGATACAAGACATACCAAACTCGTAGACATCTCGAACAGGAGTGTAGCTCCGCTCTCCCTAACTCTCTAGTTACTAATGTATTACATTGAAGAGTCTAGCCCTAATTCTCTAGTGGAGAGGTTGTCCTCACATTGGGACACCTTAATGACCAACAGGTCAAAAGATATGAGTGGAATAAATTAGGGTTTTACCCGGGGTAAGGGGTACATTTTATATAGCCCTTGGCGATGAACGATGGCCCTTGGATCAAACCGACCTTGAGCAATGGCGTAGATGCAACCTTAATGTCGGTAGTAAACCGCCATAGAAAGGAGAGGATGACAGGAGGGACCCACCTGGCGGTCGCTAGGAACAGGGACGGCAACCGCCGGGACTCTGTGTCCTGGTGTCTTCTCCTTCCTCCTGGTGTCTTGAAATCTCATGTTTGGTTTTAGAAATTGATGACACCTTAGTATGCTAATCCTATTGCTCTAACTGTGAATTAAGAGATAGGATTGCATGGATGACGTGGAGCATGATGATCATGAACATGGACGATGATGATGGACATGATGGATCGTCAAGCTCGGTTGTCGGTTTGGAAGGAACTCGGAGATCAAGGCAAAGGTATATCTTGATAGGGTTTTCTTTCGGTGATCAAGACACTATAGAGAGTGTGATCACATTATAGGATAGATGGCCGACTATCAAGAGGGGATGCCGCGACTAATCTTTGGTGAAGTGCTTCTAGGTCCATTTGACTTGCATATTGCATTTAGACTAGAGAGCACTAACTTCGTTCTTGCCTAATCGATCGCGACATGCTAACATACATGATATTGAGATCATCTTCGACGTGTTGGCAACTTGTGGCAAAAGGCGAAGCAAGGTTGAAGCAAAGGCGACAACAAGAGGCTGAATTTTCGCGAGGAAATGGCGGCCGGACCCGTCGGCCGGATTTGGACCGGACGGACGTGGCCTTTGGCCGGACGGTCGGTCGAACGAGTCCGGTCGAAATGTAAAGCATGTTTTGGGACTCAACTTCGGGCATCGGCCGGACATATTTGGAGGTTCGGCCACGGCCGGGACGATCGGCCGGAAGCACGTTGGTGGCTGTCAGCTGTGGGGCCGGAGGCCCTGTCCTATCTGACCAGGACCCATGGTCTGGCTTGACCGGACGCTGGACCGGACCCACTGGTGAGTCCGGTCGGCGAGTCCGGTCAGCGCGCAGAAATGCACCAACGGCTCTATTTCGAGGTGGGCTCTATATATACTTGGATGGCCGGTTCTTGGAGCCCTCTCTTGCACATTTTGAACACTCCTACTTGCTTGTGAGCTTGAGATACTCCACTCCACTCATCTCTTTATCCAAACTTCGAATCTTTGGTGAGATTGAGAGTGATAGAAGTGCTTTGCATTGTTGATTGCATCTAGAGGCACTTCATCCTTGGAGGAGCTGCGGGATTTCGTTTCTCTTGGGAATTTGCTTGGTTCCCTAGTGGCTTGGAGGTTGAGGCGGTGTTGAGCTCGATTGGAGCTTGTTCGAGGCCACACCGGTGGACTTGTGAGGGGTCGTTCCTTACCCCGCGGGAGATTCGCGAAAGGAGCACTAGTGGATTGCTCGTGGCTTGTGGATCCCCTCTAGTGATTATTTCATTGAGCTCCCACTGGGGATTTGGCACCGGCCATTAAGCTTGTGGAACATCTAGTGGGTGTATCGCCACAACGGGGACTAGTGTGCCGGCAAGCACGTGAACCTCGGTGAAAAATCATCGTGTCACTTGTCCTGTGCTCGTTGGAGATTTCACATTGTACATGGTGATTGGCGACAACCTCGACACTACAACGGTGGTATTGTATCCTAGTCCACTTGCATTACTTTCACTAGTTATATTGTGTAGCTTGTGTAGTTTGGTATAGCTTGCTAGAATTGTTTAGCTCCTAGTGTTTGTTTTAGTTAGCATATCTTGTTCACCTAGGAGTAATTTAGCAACCTAGCCATTGCTTGTGATTAGAGACATTAGAATTGACTTGTGGCTTGCATAGCTAGTTCGTAGCACCGCTAAGTTTGCTTCGCCATCTTATTTACTAACCGCCTTGTTTAGTGTTGTTGCAAGATTTTTTTTTAATAGGCTATTCCCCCCCCTCTAGCCATTAGGACCTTTCATGTCTTTACGGTGTCTTCTAGAATGTTTTAGTCCACTTTTCGGATTGAGTTGCCTCACGGTCAAGTCTTGTCATCGTATGGGATGTAAACTCGGGTTTCTACACGCTTTTTACTGTTTAATCCTGTAAAGATATAAATCACCAAAGCTCGTAGAATTATGTTAGTAACGCCCTAGTCTATGTTGATAATCATTTTAAGCCCTTATTTCATGTTTAGTTGACTATTAATATTATGCTATAACAGGTGTCAACAAGTTCCCCCCAAGCTTACCCTTTGCTAGTCCCTAGCAAAGCCAAACTTAGCAATGGATCAGGGGAGTTACTACAACGCTTTCACGCCTCAAAAGTACACATGCTTTCAAACAAAATTTCTCCTCCTTATTAGAATAAACCTTTTCAACCTTCAACTTACCCATATTACCTTTAACCATGGAGCTTATAGCCTTTTCTTAGGATCTTGGGCAATTGAAAGATAGAACAATCAAGTTAAGCACCATGTCTCAAACTCTTTGTTCAACCTTCATTCTGGAGTTTTTGCAAGTTTTCAAAATAAAACTCAAAGTTCCTTTGTATGACCCTCTCAAGTCTCTCATTTGTGGTATTTGTGGGTCCTCACTTAGGCAATAATGTTGTGTTGCCTTTCTCTCATCATATGTGGTATTTTTGGAATAAGGCAGTAGGACACTATGCCTTCTTCTCTCACACCCTATATCTAAAGCTTATATGTGGAGCTCATAGGTGGGAGAAAACTACATCTACTTACTAAGCATGTATTGTAAGTTCAAGCAATGGATCCAAAGTCACGAGTCATCTTGATCAAGTGATGCATGTGTGATGAAATGATGGTAGGTGTGAGTGTAATGAATGCAATGAGGGGAAAGCCTAATTCTACTTTTGCTCCTTGAAGAATCATCTCTCTTTAGAATCTTGAAATATTTATGAGAACCTGGTTGTATTCTCTTTTTTTCTTTCTTTTTTTTTTTTTTCATGGAGAGGCGGGCATCTAAGTACCCATTGTTTTTATTGCGGACACTTGTCCATTTTTTTAACTCTCCTTTATTCACTTTTTTTTTTCTACTTTTCTCTTTCTTCTTTTTTTTTTTTCAATACAACCCAAGTCTCTTTTGCGATAAACTTTTGAGAGATAGACAAGAGTAATGAAGCTTTGTAAGATGTTGGCTAAGTGGATAGATATAGGGAATATTTTTGGATGCTCTCTTCCAGAGTAGGAGTGGAATAGAGTGTAGTGGAGTGGAGTGTGCATGATCAGCATGACAAGTTTCTAAGGGTCGACAAAGATTGAACAAACTCAATGCAAAGCAAGCAGCCTATATATATGTCAAATGGTTTTCCTAATCTAGGGAGCATGTATATATGGCTATGGTAGGAGGTTCAACACTCTGTCATACAGGAACTTATCATGTGCACTTTAATTTTCAAAAGATAAATCTCCAGAAATCTAGTATCACTAGGAGTAAGATAAATAGCAGCTCATACTCTCATATATCATATCCGTCAATCACCTAGACTTGAGCAAGCATTTGCTACCCACAGGTTTTAGGTTGAGCAAATCTCAAGTCAAAGCAATTGCATTAAAAGCTCGAGAGAAATTAAGCTTGAAAGGTGGGCACTTGAAAGGAATTACGACGAAGCAACTATTCATCATCTCCAAGGCTAGAGATTATCTTGAGTTTATTTTATTCTCACACTCTAATAAAGACTCTTTAATAAAGACTAGATAGACTCTTTTTTATTTGGTTTCCTTAGTTATGCATCTTTTTATTTCTTTCTAATAAGGAAAACAAATCTAGCTAATATTATTAAATAAGATAGAGGGATACTTATCTACGGATATATGGGGTTGCTCTCCCCAATTTGGATGTTGACATAGTCTTTGATGATGATGTGGAAGTAGAGCTAGACAATGACGATGGTGTCATCCTATCATGTCTCTCTTCCTTGAATCTGCTTTGAACTCAAATAAAAAACAAAGCTAGTGGAACTAGTTAAGTGTTAGTAGTTTTAGCCTCTTAGCTTCTTGTTGCCAAGGAGTATGATAATTCCTTTAAGACAATAGTTCAGCAGCGTTAATTTTTTTTTTTTGAATTTTCTATGCAAATAAGGATGATGATGCATGCATATTTATTTTATTTTTATGCCACCACAATAAATATCCTTGTGGGTTGTTACACACCACAAAATTACTCACATGGGGCTTAGAGCTTTTTTCAATGTATATGCAACAAACAATTATTTATTTTCTTTTCTAATGCAAGGCTAGTGCTATAATGTAAATATGCTAAAAGAAAATACTTATGCAATGCAAGGAGGTAAATATGCTATGCATATAGATAACTACCAATCTTACCTTTCGGCGAGGGTTCAGTCTTTTAAGTCCTCTCGAACGAGACTTCTTACCTTGTCGTTTCCTTGAGCGTATTATTTAATATCGACGGCCGTGCTCCTTGAGATGGTGAAGGACGACGTCACCCATATTCTTTGCCGGTCTTATAAGTCGGAGTGAAACATTGATGTTGGACGTAGGCAGCGTCTTGTTTAGTGTGCATGCTTGCAAGACATTCACTTGTTGAATTTTGGAGAGACCGATAGGCTTCTCCACCTTTTTGCTCAAAGTGTGTCCCCGCTTGCAAAGTCAAGGTAGAGATCAAGTGCATAGGCTGTTGGTGGGAAAACACCAACGAGAACCAAACTTCATTCATTCTTCTCTAACCATAGACACCATAAACAAGATAGAGTCGACTCTTATATGCTTTGCTTAAACCTAACTTGGGTGACAAGATCGAAGCATGATTGTTGCGGTTAAAACTTTCGACTATCTTTTTCCAAAGCAAGGTGCGCAACATTTTAGCTTACTTGACTAGGACTATGAGATCACACTACACCACAACACCAAATCACCATCTTACCATCGACGCTAAAGATTTTTTTAAGGATGGACAATCGACGCTAAATATTAGTGAGAGACGATCCGACGCTAAATCTGATTCACCGATGTGTTGTCGACGCTATAGGTATGTAGATTTAGCGTCCAATTATCCGGGCTGAAACTATGTACAGTGTCACTCTATCGACGCCAAAAATAAATGAGCCCCACATAACTCAAGAATATGAACAAACCATTTCTCTTTTCAATCGTAGTCAAAACATATAGCTTGTTTTTCTCCCTCATGCTAACTCTAAATGTGGTGATTCTTTTTTTCTAAGTGTTTCTAAAATATCTATCAACTTATTTGTGTTTTGATGGCTATTTTTTTCATCTTTTCATGTGACTTTATCTATCAATTTATAATTTTGCTTTAAAGAAATGGCAAATTAAAACAACATTTTGAAGTAATAAATGCTTTCGGCTTAAAATGTCATCAACTAAAAGTTGTAGAACCGATCAAGATCTACAATTTTTATTTAGATCACATTTTAATCTGACAAAGTGATAATAACATATTCACAAAAATTACATATTCTTCACATAGTTATATGAAACTATGCGAGGGATATATGCATTTATGAATAACTTATGGTCTCACTTTGTTAAAATGTTTTCAAACTTTTATGGCAAGCTTATATACTTAAATTATGCCCATGTACCAATTCTTAGACTTTTTTGACCATCTAATAATATTATTGATTTTTTTTTGTTAGAATCATAAAAATAGTATTTTTTTTTTTTTTTTTTGCTAGAATCATAAAAATAGTATTTTGAGTAGTGGTCAGTAAAACGCTTAATTTTCTAGAGATTTTTTTAGGATGCGAGCTCAAATAGAACATGCCTTATTACCTATATTTGTTTTTCCTAATTTTGGACATTTTTAGATCGGACGTATAGTTCAAGTCGTTTTTATCTTCTATATCTAAAAAAGGATAAAGAAAATAAAAAAAGGAGAAAACAGCTTGAAATGAGCCCATTCGATGTATTGAGTCCATAGCCCACTGAGCCCGAATAGAATGACCTCTCGATCTTGGCCGTTTGATCAAAACTTGACGGTGGGAACGAAATGAAGTTGAAACCCTAAATGCTCCTCCCTCATCCCGACACCCCCGCATCCGCAGCCCCGCATCGCGCCGCTCCTCCCCAGCTTCGTGTCGTACCCTCTCCCTTCTCCGCAGCCTGCACTTCGCCGCCCTCTCCCCAGCCCTGCACCGCGCCCTTCGCCGCAACCTGCAGCCCCGCACCACTCACTCTCCCCACAGCTCTGTGGTACTCCGGCGAGGGAGGCATGGATCCGGCCATCAGTTCCTCATGGCATGTCGGATCTGGTGAGGAAGGAAGCAGTCAGGAGGAGGGGGCTGCTGCGGCGGCGACCGGGAGCCCGGGAGTCGGTGGCAGCGGAGGGCGCTCGACCGCTCCTCCTTTGCAGACGGCACTTCGTCCCGTGGCCACCTCTGCACCCATCGGGGAAAACTCGAACTCACTAGTATGTATGCTCACACACCCGTTGCCAACCTGTGTACTAGATTGGGCCGAGTATCAAACGCCTTGAGTTGCATATGAGAAAACAAGTTTACCATTTTATTTATTTATTTAGGCGAAATCTAGCTATCTAATTCTTTCCCCAATGAGAGAGGCAGTTGTAGCTATCTAATTCTTTCCCCCAGTAGGCGCCTTTAATTGTTTCAGCACCAATCTATGCCAATGGGGGGGGGGGGGAGAGAGAGAGAGAGAGAGAGGAGCAAAGCAAATAAACTCGATGGCTTGCCCAAAGTTCCTGTTAGTTTGTGCCTTTAATTGTTAGCTTGCAGTAATCTGAATTTGTTTCAGACTGAATTGAACTGATGAACTTACCTGAACAGAAGCTCCAAGTTAATGTGTTGATCTGGTAAAAATATAGGCAAGTTGAGTCGTTTATATATATTTTTTCCACACGAGGATATGGTAGCATATTAAGAAAATTATACAGATTAGAAGGATTCAGAAAGTAACATGCAGCATAGCAGCCTACGCAGAAGAAACCATGCAAAGTCATGCACACCAACTTGTATTATTAGGCGGAAGTGAGCTTCTTGGACCATTCATATTTATGGCCTGCAATTTTTTGCTAACTAGTACTATGTGCGTACTATTATTTGATAGAACAAAGTATCGACTAAAATACTAATAGCACTTGATATTTAGTGGTAACTTAGAGACTTGCATTTCTCTGCTGTTGCCATAACTTGCTGCAGGAGCGCTTCCAGGTGCATGCTACGACTTGTGTATTATTTTCTCTGTTCTAAACATTGGTTTGCAAAGATAGTCTGAAATTCTGAAGTGACGAACAACAAGAAAGTGAGAAACTTTCCCTGTTGTTTTGGATATTAAAATTTAGTGCCAACATTTGGCCTTGAACCTGGTGCCTGCATTCTAGATGTTGCTTAGTCGATTTGGCATATGGAAAAAAAAAATGAATACATGTTAATGCAGAGCTTCATTGTGTCATCCAGATTTATTGTAGGAAGTATAGGAGTTGCCTTTAAATTTTGCTTAGTCATGTTGCTTTGTTAGATGTAAACAAATAGGTCACTGATAACGTTGTTCACTTTGACTGTGTCTCATTTACTTCGAGTGCAAATTGGGCAATGCAGCAGTTTGTGAGGACATATTTTTTGCAGTCATCTAATGCATAAGAATTAGTTTGGCAATTTCGTTTTTTTTTGCAGCCAACAAACATGAACTGTTATTAAGAGCTGTGCATGTAGTTGATATAATATTAGTTGTCGATCATTGGTTGGACTAGGTTGTAGATGACTTGCTCCTTTAGAATACATACTAATTCCAGTTCTTAATTTTCCTGGACACACAGAGCATGTCCATATAATCCTTGCAAAATACAGCCGAAGGCGGTCAGGTCATGGCTGCGGTGGAGCAGGTCATGGCCGTCGACCTATCAATGGTCAGCCCTAGCGAGCCCCGACCACCAGAGACAGCGAGTCCCCAGAAAGGAGGCTACCCAAGGTGTACATTGTTGAACGAGAAGCAAGGCCACACTAGTAGAAGACTAAGGTACACAACAAAAACACCTGCTGCTGCTACTTACCACCTATTACTTTGCTAGGATACTGTGATTTGCAAGTGCTAGACTGTACCCTTTTATTTATCTGTGCATATTACTGATGTTGGTATGTGACGAATGCAAGAAACAAACCACTAGAAAGAATTAACAATGTCTAGAATTTGTGATGGGCGATCTAGATTTATCTGTTGCTGCTGCTGTCACTCATGTGGACACTGAAGCTAACAATTTTTGGTTTTGTTCAGGAACTTCATAAACTGTTCGATTGTGGTCCTTGCTGCCAAAATAACTTAATTAATTATTTATTTTTGTAGATTACTAGTCTTTGCTGCCAACATATATAACTTTATTAATTATTTGTGTCAACTAGTTGTCCTTGCTGTAGTATGTAAGCTTGCTGCTTCATAGTCCTTCAATAAAGTTGGATCACCCTGGAACTAGCTCTAATTAATATATAAATATAAGATTGGTTCATTCCTCGTACTTCTTTTTATAGGAGCCAGCTCTGTATGCATAGGAGGAGCAGCTGGGCTCGGAAGCTAAAGTGAGGAGCACACACACTATGGCCACGTTGCCTGCGGGATAGTGGGATTCTAGGAACCCCTTCGATCTCCAGCAGCCCAAATTGGTGAGTAGCAACTGATAGCTGTACCTACACTGCCTACATGTGTTCTTTTTTGCAACATTATGTTAATTTGTTGCAAATTGCAGGTATTTTATTTAATGCATTGGTTTTGTGTTTATAGGGCCAAGGATGATGTATTAGGCCAGAAGGTTCGAAAAGGCGAAGCATTGTCTTCACTTATATGTGTTCTTAAGCAACAAGCACTCTCTATTTTGCCAAGTCAGTGCTTATGCTATGTGCCACGTGCGAAAGGCTGTTTAGGAAGCAGTAGTTCCATGTCGCTTGCTCTTAAGAATGACTTAGGATATATTAGCATCACACTTGAGATGTAATGAATATTGACCTCCATGTGATATATATGTGTTTGAGCCTTCATGTGACCTGTGGACACTAAATTAAGCTTGGATCTGGATATGATGTGTGTGCTAAATGTTTTTAATTGTATTTATTTTTTTTTTGGCCTATTTATATTGTTTCGTTGAACAATCTGACGCTATAAATACTAGAACTGTCAGATGATCTGACGCTATATCCATGGTCTGACGCTAAATATTGCCATGGACGGTCTGACGCTAAAAATATTCAGTGCAATAGACTGTCTGGACGCTATATCCATGATCTGGACTTACAGCGTCAGCTGAAAACTGACGCTAAATGTAGTTAGCGTCAGACTGCGTGATGCTGTAGGTGGCTTTCAGCGTCAGATCATCCGGCGGCAATTATGGTGTTGTGGTGTAGTGTCAAGAGAGTGGTGGTAGGAACAACTAAAGAAACAAAACATGTTGAGCTAATGAAGTTGGGTCGGGCAAAGTTGTTTCTCTAACATGTTTTATTCTTTATTTATGAACAAGCCATACTTTAGATAAAGCTTAAGTAATGACAACTTACCTCAAGATGTTAACTTATTATTGGAATGTGACGGCACCGTAACACCTTGTGGTGGTCCTTTTCTTCTACTCGAACTCCTTCTTTGGCCTCTTGTGTATCTTGTTCCTCACTTATCTCTTTTATTGCATCGTACTTCCTTTCTTGTTCTTTAAATTGTGCTAGGACCATTTAGCTCCCTCGATGGTTTTACTCTGCAGTATTAATTGACAAATGATCTAGAAGGAATATACAAGTAATTGTAAACAAGGGTAGAATTTTCACGGAGCTAAAGGTTGCTTCTATGCTAGAAAGAGTTTTGATTGGATATTTTAATTAGCATTTGTTCACTATTACTTTTTCTCTCTAGTGGGAAATTTTATTATATCTTAAGTTTAATTTTTATGCATGACATTTATTAACCATTTAAACTTAGGGAGATAAAGTAATTGTGAGTAGAGGGATTGCAAACCCGGCATGTCGAGTGACGGGAGCTTGAGTAGAGGAGGAGTAATGTCGGATGATCTTTAGAGGAGTCGACCTTCCTCCCCCATGCTTGAGCCTTCCTGTCACTTTCGACACTTTAAGTGTGAATCTTGAACCATCCCGAGTTGTGTGATGCAATCACCATGTCCTTCGACGTTGTTCTTCCCTGTCTTTTATGGCCCCTTTGCTTTGTCCATCCTCTTCCTTTGAATAAGAGCTTTTTCTAGATCGTGTTGTATGACACTCTTCTTCATTGAATGGACATAGCATAGACCTTTCTGCAAAATGTTAGTGGACACATACCGCGGAAATACAACAAGATTGAAGTAGGGTTGTTGTCCAAAGTTCATATGGTCCAATTTATGCTAATGAAAAGGTGGTTCTTTGATTATTCTTAGCACTGATTTTATGTCTTATAACACATTTTTGTTTGTGGCTGCACTCTAGTAAAAGGATCAAGGCAAAGGTAACTTGTAGCAAAAGATAGAGTGAATGATATTTGATACTTACAATTCTTCCATCAATGATATTTGAGCCGTGTCTTTTGCACAAGGTTGTAGTTCATCATATGCCTTGCTTCATCTCTGATCTGAGTTCATCTCTTGACTTACCCGAATTGGATTTGAGAGTTTTCTGAATGGGTTAGTCCAACACAATAGCCAATGTCTACGCAAGTAATTCTTAGTTCAATAACCAAACTAGACTCCATGTCTAATTTAATTAAGGAAGGCTATTTAACCTAAGCACCACGCTTAATTTAAAAGCCTTTGGGAGCACCCAATTGTAGCACTTCCAAACCAAAGCATACTATAGCAAACAAAGGTAGCATCAAAGCACTATAGAGATTTATCCAATTAGAGATGAAAGAGCATGATCATGGTGAGGATTTTTTCTTTTCTTTTTTTTTTTTTTCTTTTTAGTTGCAAATAACATGGATGGATGTATGCAAAGGAACTAATCATGCAATGGATTTACTACGAGAAAACATAAACTACGTGGAGTGAATGCACGGATCAAAGTAAACATGTAATGCAATGCAAGAAATTAAATGATAACTACTCAATCAATCTATAGTCCATGAGCAAGACTTTCTCACCTTTTAAAAATACTTACCACGATGTGCAGCTTCTCTGTACATCACTTGAGATATGTGCATTGAATTCTTGTGACGGCGACTTCTTCTCTAATCTATACATGATTGGAATATTATATGTATTTAAATGCATACCTTGAGATAGCAGGGTTCCCATGTTGATGAATCTTGAATGATCAGGCACCCTGGGTTCTTCAATCTTTCTATTTTTCTTTTCTTGTGGAATCTTGCCGGAAGATTGCAACGACATCTTTTGTCCTGTCTATTCCACAACTCAACAGAACAAGGGTAATCCTACTAAAGCTAGTGATACACTAAATTAGCAGACATCAGGATCATTATTAAAATCTTTACGCCAATTGCTTCCCCGGCAACGGCGCCAAAAAGCTTGTTGGTATTTGTTAAGTGCTAAAAGAATATGAAGATTCCGCAAGCGCACAGAATACCATTGTAGCTTTTCCCTAGGAGAGTATTCTAGAGTATCGTATCCACAGGGAAGCTTTGGTTAAAGAATCTAATAAGTCACATTCATGCATCTACTAACTTAGCAAACCACTAGACTAAAGTGAGGGGGTAAATGATATATGATAGGAGTTATGAGCAATACCACACATAAGAGAATTCTATGATAAATGTATAGCTAGCAAGTTGAGAGGACAACGGGAGAGATCAAGGTTCCTATGTACTTCTCTATTACTTAGGTTCTATGATAGCAATTGCACTAATGCACTTTGGAGCAGCAGATCCGTCCCAACTCTCGAGAAAGACTGGGAAGAAGGTAGTTGGGAGAAGGCTGCCAAAAGCTCTACGAAACACCAACCCGAACGTGGTGGATTACATAGGCCTATCAGGGCTGTCACCCCTGGGGCTACCACAACTATCCGTGGGATTGGGCGCAACCTCAGGTAACCTATAGCCTAGACACCATGTCTATACTATCGGTTACTACTCTAGCTACCATGAATAACTAGAGCCCTCAATACGAGCGGAGATCCCATGCAATAGCATAACAACTATACTAACCATATATGAAAGACATGAAAGTGAATAGAGAAGATAAATATATGAATCATAAGTCTTACAAAGAAAGGATACAAGACATACCAAACTCTGTAGACATCTCCAGAACCGGAGTGTAGCTCCGCTCTCCCTAACTCTCTAGTTACTAATCTATTACATTGAAGAGTCTAGCCCTAATTCTCTAGTGGAGAGGTTGTCCTCACATTGGGACACCTTAATGACCAACAGGTCAAAAGATATGAGTGGAATGAATTAGGGTTTTACCCAGGGGTAAGTGGGTCTGTTTATATAGCCCTTGGCGATGAACGATGGACCTTGGATCAAACCGACCTTGAGCAACGGCGTAGATGCAACCTTAATGTCGGTAGTAAACCGCCATAGAAAGGAGAGGATGACAGGTGGGACCCACCTGGCGGTCGCCAGGAACAGGGACGGCGACCGCCAGGACTCTGTGTCTTGGTGTCTTCTCCTTCCTCCTGGTGTCTTCTGGTGTCTTCTAGAATGTTTTAGTCCACTTTTCAGATTGAGTTGCCTCACGGTCAAGTCTTGTCATCGTATGGGATGCAAACTCTGGGTTTCTACCTGCTTTTATCTATTTAATCCCTATAAAGATATAAATCATCAAAACTCGTGGAATTATGTTAGTAACGCCCCTAGTCTATGTTGATAATCATTTTAAGCCCTTATTTCATGTTTAGTTGACTATTAATATTATGCTATAATAGGTGTCAACACTACTGCAGTCTGGTTCCTCAGGCTGTCCCGGAAGAGGCCCCTCCTCGAGTGGGACGCGTTCACCCACCACCTGCGACGCGACTTCGGCCCCCCCATCATCACCGACACTACGGGGGAGTACGCGCCTCCTTCCCAGGAGGGCAAGCTGGATGACTACATCTCCGCCGAGAGCTATGCACTCGGCATGGATCTTGAGGGACGGCGCCACCGTGTCGGCCTCTTCGTTGGAGGCTGCGTGGCGCGCCGCCGCGATGCTCGAGTGGTTCGAGCCTCGTTTGATGGAGGAGGCCATCGACCTCGCCCGCCGCTACGACGACGACCGGACAGCGCGGCAGCGGCGGCCGCCGACGCCGACCGTGTCGGCCACCTCGGCGTCGCCCGACATCGGCGGTGACATTGCCGCGGCCCACGGGCGACCGCATGCCGGTCGGCGGCGTCTTCTTGCGGCGATGGGCGACATCGGCATGTGGCCCGGCGAGCGACATCATCGCTGAGCTACACCTAGGAACCACGACCAACAAGGAGCTCGGGATCATCGCCAACGCCATCGAGCTGCAGGCAACGGCGCCAGAGTGGAGCCTCCACTATGGTGTTGTGAGGTACTTCCACCGCTATTACCTCCCTGCTGCTTCAGAGCTCCTCCAGGACTTTCTACTCGAGGAGGGCGCCCCACTGCATGGCATCGCAGTGGGCTTCCACCTCCCCAACCGTCCAAGAGAAGACCAGGCGTTCCCAGCGAGCGTCCTCCTCCTGCAGGCGCGCCCAGACGACAGGATCGGCGACGCCATGGTCCTCCTCTTCGACAACAACGGCAACGTCTTCTTCATAGCGACAACGTCGCCCGTCCCGTGCACCGTGGGCTTGAGGAGCCCCCGGATGGGGCCGCCCATGCCGGCGCCTAGCGACCTCCTCTACGGCCGCCTCCTCGACTTCGCCTCGTTGCCACCTTCGTCGCTTTGACATATGTTTTACAGACACATTCACACGAAGGTTACCGTGCCGACGACCTACGCCTACACGACTCCTCCAGAGACACGCCAGATGCTCGATCTCTCGGGCACCCTCAGCGCCTCCGTCATGCGGCGTGCATGGGCGGAGCGCCCCTTCATGCAGCCACCGCTAAGCTATAAGTTCAGCGTCTACTTCGGCGGCCTGCACTTCGACTTCTCCTTCTCCGACAACGACGCCAGCATCTGCAACGACGACAACGACAAATCGGGCCCTCTCATCCTCTACCGGCCCCGGCATCGTCACCTCCCGATCGGCATCCCCTTCACAACCACCGGTGGGTTGGGTGGCGCGATGGGCCAGCGCCGCCCCTCGTCGAACAGGGTGGGAAAATGTCATGAACCGGGATTGGGCCGGCCGGGATGGGCTAAAGGGCTGAACGGCCGCGGCCGGCCCCAAGGGGCCATGGCGCGCGGGGGAGGGCGCCGCCCCGCCGCCCGCCGCCGCCTCTCTCCCCTCCGCGTCCGACTACGCCGTCTTCAAGTTAGGATTATCTTAGGCTTTTTGGTGTGTAAAGGGAATATTCCAATCTATAAGGAAGACCCTTATTAGGAAATAAATAAATATTTCTTGTAAAAGGTATTCCAATCGTATAAGGAAACCTTATAGGAGATTACTTACATTACAAGTCTCACTAGCCGGGCTATATAAGCGAGAGGCATGTAATCTCTTTGGGGATAAGCAAGCAATAAAAATAGTCCCTATCTATCTCTCGCCCTTAACAACCGCCGCCTCCACCGCCACGCGCCGCCGCCCGCGCCGCGCCGCCGCCGCCGCACCGCACCACCGCCGCCCGCCGCCCTCCCCTCCCCCTCCGCCACGGCGCCCCCCTCCTCGCTTTTGCCGCGCCGCCGCCGTCGTCGAGAGACAGCCGCCCCTACGCCACCTTCACCGCTCCAACGGTCGTCGGTGGCGTGTCACGACCGCCCAATCTAACCGGTCTATGACAAATCTGATCACAATTAGCTATTGAGGAGAATTAATTTATGCAAGTTAGAAACAGAGTTAGTAATGAAGAACTTAAATGTATGGAGCAGTATATACTCATTGACATAAAGATTATTTAATTTATGTTTAAACTCCAAGTTGAACCAATATCGAATAGAAATATTTAGATATGTTGGATGAGTGACAACTTCTAGTAATGTAATAAAACATATATAATAATTTATTTAAGAAAATCATTGGTAGATGATTTAATCCCTTTATTTTTAAATATATATTTAGTCAAAATTGTTTCTCGAGAAGCATAAGCGACAGATAATTAGTGTCGGAGGAAGTAACTTTCATGATACGTAATAAGTATCATTAGATTAATTATCAAACATACTAGAGGGATTCTGCGTGGGTAGGAAGGGGGTATTGTTAAAGGATTGAATTATAATCACTAAGAAATCTGATCACAATTAGCTATTGAGGATAATTACTTTATGCAAGTTAGACACGAGTTAGTAAATCTAAGAACTTAAATGTATGAAAAGCAGTATATACTCATTGACATAAAGATTATTTAATCTTATGTTTAAACTTCAAGTTGAACCAATATTGAATAGGAATATTCAGATATGTTGGATGGGTGACAACTTATGGTAATGTAATAAAACATATATAATAATTTATTTAAGAAAATCATTGGTAGATGATTTAATCCCTTTAACCGTCTTTATCCTCGAGCGTTGTCGCGGGTATAAAGGAGAAATCTTAGAATATTACTATCACCCTCCTATTCTTTTTTTTTTTTTTCCCCTTTTTTCATTCTCTTTTTTTTTATTTTTTATTTTCTTGTATACCAACTATCATCAGTAGGGAGGCACCTGTAATTTTATCGAAATATATCCATATGAGATTTTTTTTTTGAAGGATTTATTAAAAGGAATTCAATGGTTGTAATCGAATTTAATTTAGTTTTTGGTTTGTGAGTTATAATATTTTTTTTTGTTAGTTTAAACAGTGAGGCCTCGCCACTGGATGTCATGGTCTTAGTAGGGGCTGCCGAGGTGGCATGCTTGCATGTCGAGAGAACTCTCTAGTGGAGGTTCTCTATATAGATGTAGTAGATTTTCATAATAAACCTAATTGAAGATATAGATATACATAATATCTTCTAAACTTAGTTAAACTTTAGATTCAGTTGACTCCAACGAGATTTGGAGAGAGGGAGTACTATAATGGTATAGTTATCGCGACTCGTGAGCCCCATTGAGCCGAGCTCGAATACCTACCTAGTCATGAAGGTTCGTCAACTGTCACTCATTCTTATCATAAACTCTTTTTTTGTCCCTAAATAACTGTCGTAAGTAGTGTGCGTGCTACAAATTTGACTCACTTTATAGAAAAATATGCAATATTTGTATCTCCAAATAAATTTATAAAAAACTAATTTCAAAAATCTTTCTAATGATACTAATTATATACCATTAATATTTATTAATATACAAATAGTCAAAGTTATTTTTCTAGAAGCGCAAAACGATAATTACTTAGAGACATAGGGAGTACGTAGGCAACACTGCATCATCTCTCTGCTTGCATTAGCACTTGTGCCGTTCGGTTACACATGGAGAATTGCTATATGACGCGCACAATGCGCGCTTTCGGGGAAAAAAAACATCGTCCCTATGGCCCTGTTTAGTTGGTGAAAAGGGAACTCAAAAAGTGCTACAGTACTGTCACATCAAATCTTTTTATGCATCAATGGAGCATTAAATGTAGGTAAATAAAAAAACTAATTGCATAGTTTGGCTGAAAAGTGCGAGACTAATCTTTTGAGCCTATTTAGTTCATGGTAGGACAATAATTACCAAATATAAATGAAAAGTGCTACAGTAGCCGAACCCAATATATTTCACTAACTAAACACGCCCACATGCAGATGTAAATTCACATGTTAAAAAGATCAAAATTCACCACAATATATGGAACTGGACAAGAAGATTGCTATTATAGGATTTGAAACAATGGGCTTCGCTATTATAGGACTTCAATCATCGACTTCGCTAAAATGACCATTGAAATATTGGCACTTTGTTATACATGACATTTGGGTATTTTAATCAATTTTCTCATCTAATCAATTTTCTCATCACAAATACATGTATTTTGTCATCTTGTGACCGTTTGAGATGAGAAAATTGATTAAAATACCCAAATGTCATGTAGAACAAAGTGCCAATGTTTCAAAGGTCATTTTAGCGAAGTCAACGATTGAAGTCATATAATAAGTCCTGTAATAGCAATTTTCTTGTCAAGGGGCTCATAGCACAATGGCAAAGGCCATTGGTTAGGGGGCTCCCACCCAGAGTTCAAATCCTGGGTGAGACACATTATCCTGAATTTATTTCAGGATTTCGGTCTTGCACATTAAGTGGTAGGCGACGCCCCCGTCGACAATGGAGGCGCTGTGGGGCGCTGTGGTGACTTTCGTGAACTTCAAGATTGCCGGCTCAGTCCTTGAAGGTGCTCATAGGGGTAGGGTTTGCGCGCACGTGTGTTCATAGGGGTGATTGTGCGTGCGTGTTGAGTGTGCGCATTGTATTGTGTGTAAAAAAAAAAAAAAAAAAATAGCAATTTTCTTAAAACTTGTATTTTGGATGTCTTATGATCATAGAATCCCATGACCGCTTGAAAGAGGTCATCCTTATAACCCCCAGCATTTCTTGTGAAACATACCGCTTGAAAGAGTCCATCCTTGATAACCCCCAGCATTTCTTGTAAAGACTTAAGCTATCTAGCTGAGCCATTAGTGCATCAGTCTCCTTCTAAATCGAGTGTACTTATCACAGACTATACTAGTAAGCTTAGCAAGCTTAGCACAATAGAGTTTACACATGGTCATATTTGCTGGTCCCTGTAGGCGTCAATAAGTGTGCAAATGATTAATGGGTCATGGCAAGTCAACCTGGAACTGGATTAACATCCTCATCCAATTAATCCAGTCCAAAAGAGATCCCAACTAAAATAAAGCAGTGTCCAATCCAAACCACTTTGATGCGCATAATATCCATCCAAATCCATAGCAGATTAAACCGGTTTAAACTTTGGGTTATCCAAATCCACTTCCAGGTTGGATGGCAAGGTCACCGCAGTGAAATTTTTGTTTGTACTGACAGCATCGGTGAGGAAGTCTTATTACTTGATTAATTCTGGAGGTGAGGACGTGCCTGTTACCGTTGACAACACGATCGAGCTTTCAAGGCGAGTTGTTTCCGTTGAGCACAAGGGGAAGTTGAAGGTTTTTGTCAGAGCGTGGCAGGGTAATGACTTAGTTGATGTGAAGATGAAAGATTTCACACCAAGGGATTTGGTAGAAGTTATGGTAGGCTTAACTTTGGCTTCTGTAAAATCAAAGTCATTGTGGCTTGGTCACTTTTTGTTTGTTCATTACACTCCTACTTCATGAGGAAGTCTTATTACTTGATTAATTCTGGAGGTGAGGACGTGCCTGTTACCGTTGACAACACGATCGAGCTTTCAAGGCGAGTTGTTTCTGTTGAGCACAAGGGGAAGTTGAAGGTTTTTGTCAGAGCGTGGCAGGGTAATGACTTAGTTGATGTGAAGATGAAAGATTTCACACCAAGGGATTTGGTAGAAGTTATGGTAGGCTTAACTTTGGCTTCTGTAAAATCAAAGTCATTGTGGCTTGGTCACTTCACTTGTTACTGTTCATTACACTCCTACTTCAAGTTAACTCTAGTTATTTTTATTCTGGATATCGACTGTAAGTCTGGAACTGAAATCAAGGTGTGTTTAGTTGGTGAAATATTTTGGGTTGGGCTACTGTAGCACTTTTCGTTTGTATTTGATAATTATTATCTAATTATGGACTAACTAGGTTTAAAAGATTTGTCTCGCACTTTTCAGTCAAACTATGCAATTTATTTTTTTGTTTACCTACATTTGGTGTCTCATGCATGCGTTAAAAGATTTGATGTGACAGGTGCTGTAACACTTTTTGGGTTAACTTTTCAACAACTAAACATGGCCTCAATCGGAGAGGAGGCTGGGATTAGATGGTTTTTTTAATTACAAAAAATAATTGTTTTTTTAGCTTTGGCTGGGATAAGGGATGGCGGCTGCAGAGGGTAATGGCGGAGAAGGAGATTGGGATTAAAGCCCATTAGTCTCTGGATATTGAAAAAAACTCCTCTACTCGGGGCTCTGGCACTGGCAGCAGCTTGGCTGTCATAAGGAAGGAATGGCACGCACGCAGCGCAAGCTCAAGCTGCACGCCAGAGCAGCAGTTGCCACTGATCAGGAGACAAATTTTGACAGCGACTAAACATCGCATGGAAGACATCTACTAACAATTGCATGGAAGACATCTGATCCATGTATCTTGATGATTCTTATAAAAAAAAACTCGGTGAGGATTTTCAGACAATACCAAATATCCCATACAATTCTTGTGCCTCCCGCGGTAGTGCACGAGTAATAGTATTGCCTTTAATAAACAGTATAATACACGATCAAATTCGAATTATCATTGGTATTATTTTTTTTCCATTGCAACGCACGGGCATGATCAGTGGTGAATCCAAAATACAAGATGCAGTAGCATACTATCTTGTTCTCTCTGGGCAGCAGCATGCAAGAAATCTTGGAATGGATGTTTCTGAACAGGAATAACAGAATATAATTAAGCAACTCCAATGATAGAAGTGCAGGCTGCACATAGAAAGTATGCATGTATGCCGATGCACAGCCTCAGAACACACAATTCATTCAGATAACAAATATATTTCTAATAATCGAACTAGGAGTTAAAATTTGCATTACAAATCTAATTGAACCAAGCCCACATAGAAAAATCCATCGGTTACAAATTACGAGTGATCCAGACATCAGACGGAAATATTCCGTACAACATTTCGTCAACATCGCAAAAGGGAATAGCACGGTCAAATTTTCTTGTTTCCAGGCTGTACCTCCTTACGCCTCCCCAAACAGGAAGTTTATTAAGGAAATCGGTTGCATCTAGGGTCATCCCAGGACCAGATAAATATATACATCGAGGTCGTATTCCACACAAATTCTTGGTGGGTAAGCATGCGGAGTGATTCAATCCAAGGAATAATGCATGATCCATCAAAACATTCTCCTCCTCTTGGACCACCACCATCTTGCGTGCATCTGAATCAAATTTACAGATTCTGAATTCAATACCATCCGGGTACCAAAGATCAAGACTCAGACCTGCACAAACCTGCAGGAGATCACCCCAAGGCGTCGACACCAGATGCCTAGTGATGAGACGCAGCTGTCGGGGGGTTGCCGATGCAGCAACAACCACTTCCCTTGTTGCTCCATCATCCTCTCCATCAAGATGCCATTTTTCCACCGTCCCACGCACTGTCACCGTGTAGAAGCTCCCTTTGTGGTATACACAGTCGAGATACATATTGTCTTGACCCCGTACAGTTGAAGCCACTTGCCACTTTTTCTGGCCTGCCTTAACAAACGAAAGACATCCAAAACCATTGTGGATGATCATTACGACATAGCCACTGCCTTTGGATGGACTGCAGGACAACACCGCCTTTTGGTAGAACCGTATTGGAAAGGTATGCGCGTCATAGCATGTATGGCTTCTTCCATTGTAGAAGTGATCCAAGTTCCCTTCGCTACTATAGACGACCTCCATGCCTGGGAAATCTGTGACTGGTGGGAGGTCGATCCTGGCCATGGTGACAGGGTTGTAGAGCACAAGACTGGCATGGCTATTCGAGAAAATAAGCCACCCGTGAGAAGCTCCACAACATGCAGCAAAGCAGCCCTTTGGAAAACTGACACCATAAGACTTGTCCTTGTCAACATCAGCAGGGTGGTACAGGTTGCATATCACGGCTGGGTTGCACCTGCACCCTCTATGCACCTCCATATCCTCAAGGTGCTTGCCCCAAGACAAGATCCATGGTGTGGAGAAGGATGTGGAACTCCGGCAGCTGTGGCGGCAGCTCTCCATGTTGAGCAGACTGATGCGAAGGCAAGCGCTTGGGGAAGCTCAAGGCGTTGCAGGATGGTTAGGAGGATATCAATTGGGAGATCAGACCAACTGGGGTTTGTAAAAGGTCGCCCTGCAATATAGCAAGCAAATATATTGCGAGTTACGTTAGTGATTCTGCGCTAGATTTGGAGTGTCAGAATTAGAACCGGAACTCTAATTAATGTTCTGGAAAATTGATCTGCGTCATGCAAACTGATAATATTTATGGATGAGTAAACGTCGATAAGAAAAGAACGACAATAAAACACTGATTTTGAAAGGATCGACAAATCTCGTCTAATATATGATGTATCCTTCTGAGCTTTGATATGCAAAGGTTGGCAGATTTACCGAAGGCGGCGTTGAGAAACTCATTGCTGAGGGAGGAGGAATCGGGCTTAATTAGGATGCGAATCTGGAGGGGTTCCTCCCATACTCCTCGGTGCAAGAAATCAATCAAGAGGTAAAGACGAGAGGGAGAGGAGAAATCTATTATAGAGCCAACAAACCCAACTATATTTCGGACAAGGAGGAGTGCTAGTTACCTAGCTATACGCTTCTGGCCCATTAGTCTCTCATGGGCCGTGCTCTCCAAATTAAGCCTCAGCCGGTTCGCTAACGAGAGTCGTGCTCTCCAAATCATGCTGTGCGGCGTAGTGAGATTTCTGTTAGGAATTCCTCAATTACAGGTTCAGTGGGCTCATACCATGGGTCTTGGAGGTTAACTTATATGCCCTACAAGCTATCTGTATATATGGATTACTTGTATAACTATGATGACTACTAAAGAGATGACTCCTCTTTATATATTTGTGTCTTATTTGTGTTTTTTTGTATGATTAGGCAAACGGAAACGGGATCTATCTTCAACCTCTATATGTCTCTCTTGGATCAGGAACAAAAAAAAAAAAATGGATTTGGCAGTCCATGAACAGGTTGATTTTCAACACATCAGCAGCTCTTCCAATTGAGCTTGTCGTTCTTCATTGTTAAATTTTTAGATCAATTTTGTTTATATTGTGCTAATCACAAATTGATCTATTCGTTTCCGATCATCCATTGACGCTGGGTCCGTTGGAGTGTCATCCACGCCCTGAGTAATGCAATGGGGTGTGGATCGGCCACCGCTTTGTCGTCGCGGTTCGCGTCCTAGATCTGGCCGCATAGACACGAACGTTTCGGTCAGGGAAATGACGGATGATCCTACCGTGAAGTAGGAGATGCGGCAGCTACAAAGTAGGAGATGAGCCTAGCTACAAAGGACCGGTTGCAAAATTTTGCATGCATGTCACGTCGCATTCTGTAGGGACGTTTTATTTGTTTGTGATAAATGTTATACTACCATGAGGTAACTAGGCTCAAAAGAATTGTCTCGCAATGTACATTTAAACTGTGTAATTAATTTATTTTTTTACCTACATTTCGTACTTTCGGATATGCGTCTTTTGATGCATTTATTGTTTTGATGTGATGGGATGTGATGAAAGTGCAGAAAATTTTAGAGAAAAATTTGGGGCTCTAAACACAACTAGATTGTGTCAGGTTTTTTTTATATGGATTTTGTCAGGGTTCTAGTATGCCGTGACTATTGGTTAATGGTTAGATACCATCACATCAACCTGGACGTGCCCACCGAGGATGGTGGCCCAGGCATGGTGGTTTCCCAGCTATGTACTCATTCCGTCTCAAAATATTAGTCGTTTTTTATTTTTCTTTGTAACTTTGATTTGATTTGAACAAAATATGTGTAACATTTGTATTTTTAAATAAATTTGTTAAAAAACTATATTCAAATATCTTTCCAATGATATTAATTATATATAATAAATATTAATATTTTTTAATATATAATTTATTAAAGTTGTTTCTCGGAAAGCGCAAGCAATAAATATTTTGAGACATAGGGAGTAAGTCGTTCTCGATCTATTTGTATTATTAGATCAATCTTGTTATATTGCTTCAACTATTGGTCCATTGCCGCACATTGATATATTTTTTTTTTAAGTAAAATCCACTAGAGGTCCTTAAACTTGTCATGAGGTCTCATCCAGGTCCATGTACTTAGAAAACTAGGAAAATATGTCCCGAACTTGTCACGAGGTCTCATCAGGTCCAAAACCGGGTTTGGTGACGGTTTTACTACAGTAAGTGGTTTTTGTCCTTTTCTTTTTAAAACATTTAGATTGAATCTTTGAAAACTCACAAGTAAATTGTAAAAAAAAATATAAAATGAAGAATTCATTTTTTTTTTACTCCACGTGAGTAGACCTACAGGTGATATATTATATGGTATGTTTTAGTATAAAATTTTTGTTGTAACTTTAGATCTATGCTTTTTCGCAATTAATTGAAATAATTGTAGCTGCACTTCTAATTATTTTATTGGACTAAAGCATATCATATTATATACTCACTGCGTAGACATGCGTATGTGGAGTCTAACAAAATTAGATTTCTATTTTATAATTTTTTTTATGATTTACTATGATATTATTAGAGATTTAGCCAAATAAATAAAAAAAAAAAAAATAAAAGTTTCAGTAGCAAAAAATTTTTTGTACTAAAGTATACCATATTATATGTTCACTTGTAGATCTACTCATGTGAAGTCCAAAAGAATTAGATTTTTGATTTCATGATTTTTCTATAATTTACTATGATTTTTCAAAGATTCAATTTAAATTGAAAAAAAAAAAAAAGACAAAACTACTTATTGTAGCAAAACCACCTACCAAACCCAGTTTTGGACCTGGATGAGACATCATGACAAGTTCAGGGGACCTGTTTTCCTAGTTTCCTAAGTACATGGACCTGGATGAGACCTCATGACAAGTTTAAGCACCTACGGTGGATTTTACTCTATTTTTTTTCTCTAATATCATCTCTGTGCTCTTTGGCGTATGTGCATGGACCTATTTATCAATCATGAGACGAGATGATGGTCGATTGCAAAGGGCAAGCAAATATCAAAACAAGGGTCATTCTTCCTATGGCCAAATCGACGAGTAGGTAGGTCATGACCTTGCCTATGTGCCCTACGCGGCATGAATTTTTCACAGCAACAAACGTGCCACGGTTTGTCATTGAAATTTTTTTTGTTATTACTATACTACTAGAATTTTTATAAATTCTGTAGATTTAATTTTTTCTAATACAAATTCGGAAGCATAAAGATAGATTTTTTTTATGCTCCACGGACCACATTAAATGATGCTGGCATGTTTATTAGTTTTTGCAGTAACTAAACCGTCTTGCCATGCATGTGTACTCTACTAGATCAAACCAGATGATTACATATATATATGCTGGTAGATTGTTATATTTTTTCTTGAACAAACACATGCTAAACGTACTATTGTTGGAGATGCCTAACTAGAGATAGAGCTCTTTTGATCGGCATAGACCGCACCAGATCTGGAAGGTATATGGGTCGAAACCACATCGATCGCTCGAAGTCGGGCACAACAGGTGTGACGCCTGAAGCTGTCGCTGGTTCCTCTTGTGTTGTTGAGTGGCCAATAAGCACTTTGCGCTTCTCTACAATAGTGCAGCCTCGTTGTGGCAACACCATCCTCACTATGCTCATATTGTGCCTCAATGCAATCAATCCACCTGAAGTGGAGGCAGGAGCTATATAAACAAATTGATTTCCTTCGTGCATTAAATCTATGCATTTTATCCTATTTTGTGTGTGTGTTTGAAAAGCTCCAAAGGTTTATGTATTTTTATTTATGGCAATTTCCTGAATATGAGCTTAAGTGTATGGTACATTTTTTCTTGCTATTAAAAATAACGCGAAGTTAAATATAATAGTAGGAAGTGGTCTGTTATGTGGACATTTATGATCTTTCATATGTTTTTGTATAAGATCGGTTATATAATCCCGAAGTATTATCCTATAAGACCAATATATATCTTGGAAAAACACATGTGCTTGAAAATTATGGTAAATAAATGAAATATGTCCATGTTTTCTCTTGTGCTCTCTTTAATGCTTTGGTCTATTTACCTAAAGTAACATGGAGAAAAACCATTGCATGATACTTGTTGGTACATCACATACCTGAATTTGGGATTCATTTGTATCTTCCCTATACGGGAGATAATACCTTGCATAGGTATAATTCCGAAACAAGATTAGATAGGCTTACAACATTATATTAGTAGGGATAACAAATGATCTGAAGTCAATATGTTGTCCTTGTCTCTCTGCTGCAGAACTAGCATGAGGGGTGTCATCCTAACTGAGGTTTGTTTCAAACCAATGTTTTTTTTTTTGAGTTTAAGCTATCTAATAGATAATACATTCTCCTAGGCAACTTGAAGTTGCTACAATAATACTAGAAGAATTAATATTCTAAGTTTATTTTGTGTGAAAACATAATACTTCTTCCTGATGAAAAAAACCATTTGTCCTTTCTTGGGCTAGTGAAGCCCGAAGTGAATATTAGGACTCAGTTTAGAGGTATCCACAGTCGTTGAAATGACAATGGGTATCATAGAGGGAAATCATTGTCTACAAGTATGCCAAATGATATGATGGAGTGACTACTCTTTGCGACAATATGCTGGCTAGTAGCCATGTATATGCCACACCAAAACAAAAGGATTAATATCGACTTGCCAACTACCAGAAGATGGAAAGAAGGCAACAAGTATGAATCCCACATCACAAAGTAAAGCTGGAAGCTAATTTTGATACTAATCAATTCTCGGTCATAGTAGTTATCCTAGACTCTGAAGTGTCATAGAGATTTTGACAACTACATATGTCTCCTTGATGTATCTTTTGCCATATGAAATTTTTGCTATCAATTGAGACTTGAGAGTCTATCCTAGAAAGATATCGGTCTTTGTTGCTCTCGCCGAGCAGCCAAAATAATATTTCTCAGATAAATAAAAATTCTTGGTCTTATCTATTCCATCAGTAGTTTCTCTCTTTATGCTGAAAAATAAATTGATCCAAGTCATGCTTTATATAGAATACAAATATGTTCCAATAAGTATATTGACTTAATTTTGCTCTATGGTACGAGCAATTGAGTCACTTTTTGGGCAATAAAAAGAGTTGGACTATGAAATAACTCTGCATCTAAAGCTTTTTGCTTGGCAACCATGGCTAAATACCACACTCTTGCTATCTTATGCACACCAATCTATCGCGCCTGAAAGCACAATGTTGCCATTAGTTGTCTTTTCTCAAGCATATGATCTAGAAGGTCAATATACAAAGTGGACAGATTGACTGTCAACTGTACAAGAATTGGTGAGCATTAGACCTTGAAGGATTGTTATATCTAAGTTATGGGTTATGTCAGTAACTACATGTGTTCAGTCTAGATGACTACATATGTTTTTGTTGAAAGTAAGAACTTGCAAGAGCAATAGTTTATACTTTGCTAGAAGTTATGGTCTCAACAAGAAGTTGAGGATATATACTCCTCCTGTAGAAGGAGTTACATGCAACGTAGTATTCATGCACCTATATTAATAAAGTCTGGCATGTTGACGGATTGTCTCAGATCATTTGGCAAGTTGACGGACTGTCTCCATTAGCAAATCAAATTGTTAGCTAATCAAATTCTCTGTTTTGTATTTGGCAGGAAGTATACCCTGTGTAGAGCTCCATAAGGATCATAACATGTTGGGTTGTACACATATCGAATCCAGAACCAAGTTCCGTGTGGTGGGTTTTAGTTACACATTTGTTTCATATGGGTTTCATCTATAGCCTACCCTAACTAGCTTGGGACTAAAAGCTATGATGATGATGATGCACATATTTGTTTGAATATCAAGAGACACATACGATACAAAATTGGAATGGTAGAATCAGAGAGGGATGACATTATCTTGATCTCTCTAAAGGACAACATTGAAAATTATTATGCTGAAGAAAACAAAAATGAAACTAACGAGAACAGTGTGAGGCTAACAAAACTTAGCTCATCATAGCTGCACGACATTTTTTTATTGCAAAATAAACAGTTGGATTATCCTCCAACGAACATTTGTGCACAGTGGATGAATTTCCGTCTCCTATCACAAATTCATTAGTATACGATGAGTGATTCAAAGTTCTTTGATCTAACAATCTATGAAAAGAAATTACTAGGTTCCTCTTCATCAATGCAGAAACGATCAATGGAACACAAATGTGATAAGATTTAATCGAGCACAGCTAGAACAACTAATAATAATATGATTATCAGCACAAACTCTCAATATCAATACTTATTAGTTTTTTTTTTTGCAATCAATCTCAGATATCCATTATGGACAACTCCCGACCACGAGGAAGTGAGACTAACATGTTTATAATCATGATCCAGGACAATATATTTTCATATCTATTATATTGGAACTGGCAGTTTTGACTAAGAGAGAGAGGCGGGAAAGAGAGAGTGCGGTGGAGGAGAGAGGACACACTACAATTTTGAATGATTGAAAATGACTAGGAGGAGAAGTCCCTTGTCCTGACGCCCTTAGGCACTTATATAAGCAATGTTATTTACAAAGGCCACTTGGTGTGGTTAGATTTTATATAACACACTACTCTAGCTAATAGTTGGGACTGCCTCTTTCAAGGTATGACTTGGCCCATATACCTCATGGGTTCCCCAACATCACTCTCAATAAACACTTCAGTAGGACGACTCTTGGTAAACACTTTAGTAGGATGGGCTTTGCCAACACTTTAGTGACAACAAATGAATCACCCACGCCCATAATTTCACGTGAGGGATCTCACCATCATCTTCGGTGATTGCAATAACTAACTTTCGATGCCAATAACAAGAGGAGTTTCTCCAACATCTCCTACATCAACTATCACAGCCGGATCCTGACACTTTGGGAGCATATGCATCGTAACCAATAATGTAAATTAAAAAATACCTAATAAATCGCTTTGGTCTAAATTCTACAATTCAGTCTGCCTTCAGTTGAATTGATGGAACGTCTGGTAGAACCCTAGATTATCCGCAAGTTCACCTGCATGTCAGGAGTTTTTTAGTTAGCCCAATTCTCTCGGATCATCTGACAAGTTGACAGACTGTCTAGCAATCATCCCATGCATGCAACAGAAGTAAGGTGTCACATATGGATTCAACCAATCCCACCTGTCAGCCCATCTGTCCATCTTGTGGAGTGCTAAAAGCAGAGAGTGCAACATCTCACCCTTTCATTCTATCACTCCTTCTCTTTAGTTATTCACTCTCTGCTCTCTCTCTCTCTCACTCACTGAAGCAAGAAGAAGAAGTGGAAAGGAGGAGGAAGGAGAAGGATTGGAGCTTGGATCCAGCAAGTAGGAGCCATGGAGTTCACCTAGGTGCTCTCATCCATAAGAGATAGGGGTGAAAGAGGGAGAAATCCTCTCATCCTTGCCATAAAGAGCTACGAGGAGAAAGAAGAAAAAGAAATCAATTTACTAATGGGGAGATCCAGCTGCTTCATCACCTTGGAGAGCTTTGCATCTTCACTTTGCAGCCCTTAATAAGGATTTCACCAAGTCATATGGATAATTTCATGTTTTGGAACCATAACCTATAAATAGATTTTTTACCCTAAGTTGAGTTTGCACCCATTAGAGCTATAAGTAACTAGCTAGGTATGCTCTATATAACCATAGTAACCTACACTGATGATGGTTTGTCCATGCAAGAACTCTAGATGGAGATTTGGATCTCAAGGTGTTTGGAAGTGCTTGGAATCAGGAAATGGCGGAGAGTTTGCTAGAACTGACTGCCTCTCTGTAGACTCAACCTAAGCCTATTATAATACACTAGTGTGTCCATCATACATATCAAAGCGTTTGGGATGTTATGAAGCCTCAATTAGGGGAGTTCCCAGAGAGTATAGCCTGCCTTTCTGGCACAACGTAGTGCCTATCGATATTTCAAAGTGTTCGCTAGTGTTTAATTTAGAAACCCATGTGTAGCCTATTATACCACCACCATGTTTATGAGCATCTGATGTATAGCCTGAACCCTTAGGATCCTACATAGCTAACCTACCAAAGAATCCATCTTTTGCACGGAATGTCTGATGGTTTATAGTCTGAGTACCAAGAGCTAGTTGAGAGCACAGACTTCTACAAAAGAGTTTGATGATCCTAGAATACTATTTTTTTCTTGATGAGTCCTAGAACCCTCAAAGCATCGTCCAACATTGCCACACGAAACATTTGATGTTAGCTAGTTAGTTATACCCTAGCATACCCTTGAGTCCTCGTTTGAGAGTTGCCTTCATATCATCAGTTGAACATCATTACAAGATAACATGTAATCATAAGCATTGTTTTTTATGCAATTCTCTTATCAAGCATCATGCATGAATAGGTGATGTGACCCTTGAACTAGTGATTGAGGAGGAGCCTCAAGAGGAAGCAGCCCAAGAGCCTAGCAACGCCCCTACGCATCCTTGTCTTTTTAATGCATAATGAACTATGGTTATTATTGCACCTCTATGTTACTATATCACTAGTGAACCATGGAAGGGTTTTACCTATCGCTAGACTGCATCCATTAAAGCCAAGACTAATCCATGGTGATGATACAACTAATTAATTGTTTAGATTGCTTAGATACTACAATTGAGATAACTAGGGGAATCTACCCCGCGCGTTGCTGCGGGAATTAAGAAACAATGCAATGATCATAAGAGAAAATTTCATGATATCATCTCTTCATGATAGTGTCGCTTAATATAGAAAGGTGAAATAGCAGTGTATTGAGTATAGACAACTATTTTTTAAGATTAAAGTGCCAAGTTGTTTGGACTGAAGTATCTGAACCGAGTATAACGAAAAAATTATTAAGCTTGCACACCCCTTGGATTAGATGCTAAATTTATTATAGAAGTAAAATAGAAGAGTTGAATGGACATGAGAGTTTAATTTGATGCTAGATGAAGTCATCGGAGGAGTGGCTCAGTGTATTAAAGGAATAAGTAAAGAACAATACGACGCCTCTTGATAGCTTCATGGCTTTACACTTTACATAAGGAAATTATATAGAATTTACATATAAGAAGAAAACATTATGTAGGAAAATTAATAGTACCATCAAACAACACTATGGTGCTTTGTCATCATAAACATATTTCAAGACTGCGTTGTTTGGAAGAATCTGCAAGACAATGAAAAAACAAACAACATGTCGCGTCTGTCAGTAAATTGCTGTTTGAGATAGCAGTACGTGAACCTTGATGAAAGGACATGTCTTCATATCAGTGAGCCTCTGAATGTTTAGAACTTCGAGTGCACTTGGATCTGATGAACAGACCTGACATCGATGTCGCACGGTATGAAGATAATTAATCAAATCCAATCGTTCTAAATCTTGGATAAATGGATTAAATTGGTACTCCACTATGTCAGGCCTAAACATAAAATCAAGTGATGGAAAGGAAGTATGAATGTATGTTTCAGATCCGGTTGCTCGTCGCTCACAAATCTCACAGCGTGTATCGAAGCAGGTTAGGCTTGCTTATAAGGATGGCAACGGTTCGGGTTCGGATCGGGTGGAGTCTCCGTGCACCCAAAACCGAAACCCGAAATCGAAAACCAAAACCGAAACCGAAACCAATTCGGGTGGAAATCCATCACCAAAACCAAACCCGCGGATAAACCGAAACCCGAACGGTTACCCGAAACCCGCGGATAACCCAAAACCGAACGGATACCCGTAGATATATATACACATATTCACATGCATAAACAAGAGACAACAAATAATAAATATTTTCATGAGTCAACTTTGAATAAATTTAATTATCTAAGTAAATAAGTTACTATTAACATATTATAAAACATGAGTTTTAATTCTAAATGATTTATTTCGGATATCCATTGGATATCCACGGGTGGAAAACTAAACCCGAAACCGAAACCGAAACTGAACCTGAAAACCGTGGGTGAAATTCCAGCACCAAAACCGAAACCCAGAACCCGAAACCCGCAGAACCGAAACCCGCGGATATCCGAACCGAACCACTGCCATCTTTACTTGCTTACCATCAAACAGAACTCTAACGTCAAATTCGGATGGATCTAAAAAAACAGTTTTTGCCACTCCACTTAAACCAACAGCGATTGGAATCTTGGTCCATTTCATGATCAGAAAATCATGAAGGCACCGAGAACCACCTTGATTTCAATTCTCGCCACAAAGGGGGAACATTTCAAGAACTCAAGCACGGCAACCAACCTGGGCGGTGAGCGACTTTACGGCCTGCCTCGTGCCGGGCGTCGTCGCCGATTCACCCCTGCCTGCGATGGCGTGGTCGTCATCTTCCTCCTCCAGCGGCTCCCACAACGGTGGCGCGCCGCCCGGGCGGTGCTTAGAGCACGCGATGCACCTGAGCATCGCCTCTCGCCGACCTGACGACTGACGCAAGCCCTGCACACCCCTTGGATCCCGCGACGAATAGGGAGGAACTGGGGTGCGGGGAGAGCATGGGCGAAAATCCATCTTGATTTTTGTCATGTGCGCTCAATCCCCATCCCTTACCTTTCTTCCCTTGCAGGTTCCCCTCGAAGGAGCCCCAAGGCGACGAGGCCTGGAGCGGGCACGGCGGCCGTACGACCCGAAGACGAACTACACCACGCCGTGGTCGGCGTTCCTGCGCTACGACCCCGAAGGGCGCCGCGAGATCCTGCTCCGGGTGTCGCGCGCAGCAGAGGTGAACAGGATGGGGAACTCCCGATTATAGGGAGCCGGGAGGAGGCCAAGAGCCGAGGACCTTTCGTTTCCTTGTGAGTGCATTTGTTATGATGGAGGGAAGCGGAGAGGCTGGCACGACTGGAGGACGGCTGGACGCGTAGGAGCGAACGGGTGGGTGGGAAAATAGAACGCGCTGCTGGGCCTCTTTGCTACGATTCAGTTATAGATGATGTGGACCAATGAGAAGGCTGAGAACTCTCAAATACCTTCCTAGTGGGGAGCTCCTATATAGGAGTTATAGATGATGGTTTTTCTCATTACTCGCATGATGTTAGGAACAAACTAAGCTACCTTTGGGAAAGGGATCTACGTACACTTGTTCCACTTAGGTTTGGTTGATAAGGGTCGGTAAGGGGTATGATCATGGCAAGATGGGATTCTTGAATAAAATAGCTTGATTATAGGTTAAGGACCGTGCATGCATGCATGGTAGTAAGACATAAAATGTACAAACCACTTGTTGTCTATGAGGTGACAAAGCCAGCTAGCTCACTATAACAAGCTTATCCATAAAATTGGCAAGAGGGTGGGTGATGGTCTTAAATGTCTAGGACATTGGTTGAACTTTTCATGTGATACTCTTGTTTGGTTTGGGAAAGGTTGAGACATCAAGGTGTCCCTCCTGTATTGACGGGTCTTATGGGCGATATGCCTTGTTTCGAGTATCTTAATTTGTACTCCTCTGCAAAGTATACCTTCTGAACACAGTAAGTTCAAATATTCTTTTCATGCTACATGTTAGATCATTTTTACATTCTTGTGTAAATGCTTTCATGCAACTTCAAGTATTCCTTGCTCCTATACCCAAAATGCATCATTCCTTGTTTATTATTATCTAGGAAAATCCAGAGTACATTCGAGTACTCACCTTGCGTAATTATAAGTTTTTGCAAGTATATCGCCCTAGTTCATGGCTTCTTTAATTTTACGCTCCCTACCCTTCGCCGGATCAGTAGTGGTGAATGATTCCGTGTTAGGTAGGTGCATAGATGTGGAAGCGCAACTTGGTGCTCTACGCCTACTTTACTAATTACGTAGGTGCATAGATGTGGAAGCGCAACTTGGTGCTCTACGCCTACTTTACTACTCGGAAGGATCGTTATCTAGCAGTCGGGTGAACCGTGAGCCCGCGTCAGTGTCCGTGCGTGTACAGCTTAGTGGCAAACTGGCAATCATCAGAGGGTGTTTAGTTGGTGAAATATTTTGGGTTCGGGTACTGTAGCACTTTTCTTTTGTATTTGGTAAATATTGTCCAACCATAGACTAACTTGACTCAAAAGATTTGTCTCACACTTTTCAGCCAAACTATGTAATTAGTTTTTTTATTTACTTACGTTTAATGCTTATAAATCTATACTATAAAAAGAGTGGAGCAATTAGGTGGCACGTGTTCGATCTCATCCGTCGGATTGGTCGAATTCCCCATCCGATGGTTATCTAGGCAAAACAGAACCTTAGGTTACGGGTGTTTCGCCCCTTTTTCCGTTGCGACATCCGTGGGACTCGGCAATCGCGGTTCGAAACACCGAGGCAACCCGTTAAGGCCGCCGTCGCGTACCCACGCCCTTGACAACGCACCGCAGAGCGCAACCCTCCCTGCCCCCTGCATGGCATCTCCCCCTCCACGTCCGCTCGGTCCCCTTAGCGCCTCCGGCACCGCTGCCCTCCCACGCGTGAACAATTGATTGCTCGCCCAAGGAGGACCGTCTCGTGCACAGGTAACTGCCGCATACCCGCTCGTCGGCAAAGTAAAAAGAAGCACGCGGAGGGGAAACACGACGGTCGGATGTCACCGCGTCATGGTTCCGCAACCTTGCTGCCGGCGCTCATGCGGCGCAACTCATCTATGTTCCAAACACGACGGATTGAACCAAAAGACAGTCCGAGTCCAGCGCGGTGCTGCCATCCACGACTCCGCCTATCCATGGCGCGACACCATCAATCGGCGCGCGGTCGGACTGCACTCCCTTCGCGGAATCAAACCCAACGGATGGAGTCCACACGTCGGTGTTCCTTTCTCCTGCTGGTCCCACGATGCTGACCTTTACTCCATATACCGTGATTCCGGCGAGCCGGTGGATCACTGTGTGAAGAGCGCCAGGTGTCATTGCCGATCTTGGCGCGCGTTCCCGGGCCGGCGAACCTGTCGGAGCGCTATCGAGGCGACGCTGGGAAGCAGCACATCAGCCCTTGAGTCGTCAGGACGCGGGCACGGATCATCACCGTCGGTCCAATGATAAGGCTGGCGTACCACGCGATGACGAAGATCATCTCATGCACGTGGTCGGCCAGTGCCGTCCACGGCCTTGAGGACGGTCGTCTCCGCCTTGCAACCAGTTCGATCCTCTATATTTGGGTCAGTGCCGGCTCCATGGGCTTCAATTTTTATCTAATTTTATTTTTCGTTTTAATAATCAGTCAACGATATTCTCGTGTAGCAGGGTTCAACGTAGCAACAGAAGAAGTGTTCACGATACTGTCTTGGGAAAGGGAGGATTGCTGGTGTAGGAACAAGGTTCATTGATGAAAGGAAAATCAATTGTGTGCGATGGCGAAGGTGCAGGTCAACGTGCTTCTTTCCCTCACTTTGTGAACAAAATAATCTCGTGATGGCGGTGGATTTTTTTTTATCTCTGGTTATGGGTCTTGTACTTTTGTGTGCAAATTTCGTGGATCTGGTTAGCAGTCCTTATAACACATTGGACCATTGGGCCTACGAAATGCAGCTTCACTTTGGTCTAACACCCATGGAATTTTGGGGGTTTTGGCTGAATATATACTTACAAATTTCAAGGATTTGCTGGTGGTTGAGATCCAGTGTTAAAATATTCTATCTAGACGTTTATAGTTTCCTCTTGCCTCAGATATTATAGTTGTTTGGTCACCCTGTATTTGCTGATCAGTGATATCCCCAAAAATATCGAGACCCAAATATAGTAGATTTTTGTTTTGTGTTTACTTCAATAAGTTATTCACTTTAGCGATTTTGATATATAGTTCCATCAAGTACTAATGCTTGTTAAATCATAGAATAATTCTAATAGGACTGAATGTTTCAGGGTTCCGGAATCAGAACCGTACTGATGAGAAAGTAGCATCAAATCATATTTTGCCAGCAGCTCTTGTCACTATGACTTTGATCAAAACTTGAAAGTAAAACATGTCAGTATATATGCATTTCGAGCTAAGAATTGTTGATTTGTATTATGTAATTGGTTTTCTACTTTAATGATTAATGATTATCCTGAAGCCTGTTTGACATTACAGGCTTGTATGTGGAGTTCAGTTATGACGGCATGACTGCAAATGTGTTATGCCATTTTTTGGTTTCCTTGCAGCTATCCTAGCAGCAACTCAATCAAAATTGTTAGGAGTTCATAATGCCTATTCAGAGTGTTCTGCTTCCCTTAGTAGCCAATAATGTACAATGGTTATTCTTATGTTATGTAGGTTACCTGAAGACAATTGTGGTTATCCGTAGGCTTCTTTTGGAAGATGATCCTGCATTCTGGGAAGAGATTCTTATATTTACAGTTGGTTGACGCACTTCAAAGATTATTCCAGGCCAATTTTCTATATTCCTTTTTGTACTGATCTTATATTATATTTACAGTCACAATAATCATATTGTTCTTTGTCATTGTCTGTTTTAAATTAAAATGCCTACATGTGGTTCTCAAGTCTACACAAGGTCAACAACTGAAAAGGATTTATTTTTATACCGGCTTTTTGATGATTGGTTGGCTTAGGTTTCCGAGTGGAAGTATTGTCTGTGATTTCCTTGTCGAAATAAACAGCAGCTGGACGTTTTATCTACTCCATTTGAATGGTTTTGTATTTTCTGAAAAGTACTTATACAACACTAACCTGATGAGACAAAAGAGAATAATTCGAGATGTTGGAAGGCTCCCAAATCCTGTCATACTTGGTGGCAAGTTAGTATTGTAATTATTTTTCAACCAAATTCATCTTGACCGCGACATATAAGGTATAGAGAAGATGAACCATACGAGTTTGCATTTTTTTTGTGTATATAGAGCTACAGAGTTGGTTGTCTGCTAGACTGCTATATATTGAGATAAAGATGTCTTTTTTTTTTTTTTTTTTTTGCGAAAAAGATGTCTAATGTGCATGTGGACGGGTGTGTAAATTAAAATACACTACACATCAAATGCACACAGCTTACACTAAAATGCCATGTTATCTCCATGAGGTACAAATGGATACCGATGAAGATAGCAATTTGTTAATCCCATGAGGTGCCAAAGCAATAATTTAGACTCATGTATAGCAACATTGAAGTGGTGGATAGCAATAGCAATAGATTATGGATAATGAGTTTCTTCACACCGTCTTTTTTTTTTTCATAAGAAAGACCAATGAATAAATTATCTCGAGATGAAACAAATGCCTTTTGCACTTAAAACTGCACTGTTTTTATGTAAACAATATGGTATAACCTGAAACCTATTAAATTAGACTTGTTAGGATGACTATGACTACATCACCATTTTGTTTATCCAATCCAACAGAATTGTTTTTTTTTTCCATTTTAGCCTCATCATTGTGCCCACTTAGGCTCATCTTCTTTTAGTTATAATCAGTAGTTCCTCGGCCTGATTCATTTCAAAAATCATTTGAGTACACATCTCCTACTAATGCAAATGTTTCAACACATGTAAATTAAGCAATGTAAGCCCCCTCTATGTTTCTTATCTATATTATATTTTAATGAAATCCATTCAAATTTATCATTTCTTTGTGATTTTAATATCACATTACCAGCTCAATAGACTTATATATGTGGTAAAACTAATTAGTGAAAATATAATAGGATGTCACCTCTCTAGCTATAAACACGTGCTAAACACGTGCGTGTCGCACGTGCATTGCCACTAGTGCGTTAAAAGATTCGATGTGACATGAAACTGTAGCATTTTTTGGGTGGGTGTATGGGAACTAAACACTCTCTCAGATTGTCAATGGTACTCAGTGTCGTGACAGAGGACGGGACAGGGGCAGATCAACATGCTGCAAATTAAATGGCACTAGACAAAGGAAGTTACGAAGGTTACTAGTAGTACAACACAGCATGTATGGCACCAGTTTACAATACAGCTCACCATATAGGTAAAAATTGGATGTTCATATATGTCCAATGGACGAAGAGATGGTTCCCCACTAAAATTTAAATTCTTAATTCATTTGCTAAAATCCATAGATATACAAATTAAGTTAGCCTTCCACCTTTACGCGCGCATGGGATAGCAAAAATCTGGAGTACGAGTACCAAAAGAAAAGGATCTCAGTCTACGAGTTAACATTTTCTTCCATCGTCAGAACGGAACCAAGAATCTAGCGTTCGTACGTGCACCGGAACAGTTCGATGCACCAGCGATTGCGCACAGATTTTATTGGGACGTGCTGGAGACAGATCCGAGAAGCTCCCAATGATGGGGACAGACGCGAGGCGGCTGCGCGTGCACTGAAAGGGTGGCGAGAGAAAGCGGGACGGCGAGACCGACCGCTGGTTCATGCATCTCTGTCAGCTTCAGATCAGTCTGTCCTGCTGCCCGACTTGATGACGCCGGGAGTAGCTAGTCCATACCATACACTCCGTGGGTTGGACCGTGTGGACACGGCATCACTCACATCTGTTGCAGCCGAGCAGGCGGCCGGTGCAGACGCGGACGCACCAGCACGAGTACAAGTGGTACCATATACGTCGCGCGCCCCCAGGGAAATTATTGGGTGCGAAGATGAGCTCAGGCCCGAGCCCGGAGCCAACAAGTTGGTGGATGGATAGGCGATCGATCGGGCACGGCAGTGGACCAAAGGTTGCTGCCGCCGACGCTGCCATGGTCCAAACTCCACACGGGCGATCGAGGCCGTGCGTCGTGCGTGTTTACCGTAGATCGGGCGAATCGCAGCCAGCGGTGAGGTACATTCTGGCCGGCCCATTAGTCTTTGGACATTCAGAAGAAACTCCCCTACTCATGGGCCGTGCTCTCCAAAGTCGTCAGCCGGTTGGTTAACAAAAGAAACGTTGTTCTGCGGCGTAGCCAGATTCCAACCGAGAGTGTTGGTAGATTAGTGACAGGCTCTGCTAATCTACCGTATCCGAAAGACACGGGCTCCGCTTGAGCCTTCGATCTCTCTTCCGGGCTCTAGTCTCCTGTGCGTCGTTGGTGCCTAGGAGCACAGTAAAACTTGAACAGCGCAGATCATCAGGCAATCGATCGTACAGCAATCTTCAGCTCCACGGTGGTCTCGGGGTCTGAACATGCAAAGATGACACAGTCACAGACAGATCGACTGGATTCTCGGATTCTTCTCCTTGCACGCAACGCAACACATGATTTCCGAAGCGGGAGCAGAGGGCACGCTTCTGTCTTTGCCGGTTGCTTTCACCATCCGCACAGCTCTGACAAGCAGCTAGCGTTAGCGATCAGCAGGAAGTTTCAAGTTGCACGCCAGAACACCAGTTGCTCCTCATTTAGACCAAAGGCATCGACCCGGCTTTATTGAAAGCTTAACGAACACCCCGGCCTAGGACTGGGTTACCCCTTTACAATGATTACGCACTCATTAGTGCAGCACAGACCCTCTAAAGTTCATCTAATCTTAGCTCTACCAGAAACCATTGAAATAAACGAGCATAACCTCTACTGAAGTATGTCAAGTGGCTCCTCATCAGGACACAAATTTTGACAGCGACTGAAACGTCAGCTGCGGCGGCCGTTAATCAACTTCAACTGCTGTGCAACAGCTTTGTTTATGAGTGAGCTTTGTTTACTGGCACTACCGATCCGGATTCAGAGGACAGCACTAGGGACACGAAGACGCGATCTAGAAGTAGTAGGTGCGATGACGTCTCCACGCCCACACGCACGCACCCAGTTGGAACCCATACGAAGCTCGCGCGCGATCCAGTGCCATCGCGGCAATGCAGGATCGATTAAACAACGGCAACATGCGTAGTCGATCAGCAGCACCAGCGCACACATGGCGACGGCCGGCACAAACGTCGAGGGAGGAGAAGAATCCGAGAAGCCGGCGCGCGCCCAGAAGAATCAATGCGTCCTGCCGCTGCCACCTGCACTGCACAGCTGTGCCCGCGCGGTGGGTGTGGAGTGGAGGGGACAGCTCATCAGGATCGCCAGGCAACTGTCACGCTCGTCGCACCGGCCGGCCGGCTCCGATGATCTGACTTGCTGCCAATTTGCAACAAAGAAATCGAGGCAGGCTCACGTGTGCATCGACGGATCGCGTGGGCAGAGAGCCTTCAGCTTCAGATCGATCGGCCGGCCTGGCCGGGCCTGGCGGCGATGGAGACGAGACACGAGACCAGCGTGCGCATGCACCGGATTGACCAGACGACCAGTCGTGGCCCGTGGCCGGGCAGTTGGCACGGAATCGTCCCGGATGCCCCTGATGCGTCCGTGCCGCCGGACCCGGCGGGGATGCCGCTGCCATCGTGCCGTCGCGGCGGGCGGCAGGGGAGACAGCGTGCTGCGAATCCATGGCGCAGCACGCGACAAGGCTGGGTTTGTTTTTTCCAGACGCAGCTGGATGTGCTCCGGCTGCCGCTACACTAACCGGTGGTTGCATACATGCCTTTGCCGTTGCCGATCAGAAATCAGAAGATTGTTGCGTTCGTTCGTGCGTGTACAGCTCAGTGCCAATCATCGGGATAGTTAATGATACTCAAGTGGCGTGGCAGGGGCAGGGGCAAGGGCAAGGGGCAGATCAACGTGCTGCAAATGGCACTAAACAAAGGAAGAAGCTACGAGAGGGAGGCAGGCAGGCAGGCAGGCACGAAGGTTACAGCTTGGCCGTGATCTGGCATCCGGCTTAGTACAGCGCGGTTAGCATCTGGAGCAGGAGTTCCAAAAAGAATCTATCTATACTCTACGTGTACGATTTACAGAACGGAACCAAAGAATCTGGCGTTGGTACGTGCATCGGACTAGTTCAATGCACCCGCGATTGCGCACAGATTTGATTGGGACGTGTTGGAGTTTGATAGATCCGAGAAGCCCCCAACCAATGATTTGTCATGGGGCCAACGGGTAACCAGAGTCACCAGACGATCGAGGCGGCTAGGCAAGTACAGTACGCCTGCGCGTGCACTGAACAAGGGCTGCTGGTTCATGCATCTTTGTCAGATCACACTAGCTCTCCGGCGCCCTCCCCTGCCCGACTTGATGGTCTCCGTCGGCCGTCGGCGTAGGAGTAGGTTGGACTTGGACCGTGATCGATGACGCGGCATCAGCCAGTCACATTGGTTTCAGCCCAGCCGGCGGCCGGCGCGGACACGGACACGGACGCACCAGAGGCAGAGATCACTGGAAGAGGGACCGTTATACAGCGCCCCGGAAACGGAAGTCAGCCCGGAAATTGGGTGCGAAGCTCAGCTCGATCAGGCTAAACAGAGCAAACAAATGTTGGTGGTGGGTGGATAGGCGATCGGGCACGGCAGTGGACCAGAGGTCGCAGCTGCCGCCGACGGCGATGCCACGGTCCTGACTCCACACGGACGGATGAGGTGAGGTGGTCCACCAGAGCAGTCGAGACTGCACACGCAGTACGTGCCGAACCAGTTCGATGCACCAGCAATTGCGCAGAGATCCGAGAAGCCCCCACCCCAATGATTCGCTATGGGGCCAACCAGACGAGGCGCGAGAGAAACGGGACGCCGGACGGCGAGACCGACCGATTGTTCATGCATCTCTGTCAGATTCAGATCAGGTAGTAATACCCAGCGGCCTCCATGGCTGACTTGATGACGCCGGGCGTACGGAGTAACGGACCATGACGCGACGCGGCATCAGTCACATCGGTTTCAGCCGAGCCGGCGGCCGGCGCTGACGCGGACGCGGACGCACCAGAGTGGTCGTGGAAGAGGTACCGTACGGTGCCCAGGAAACGGTGAAAGAGTCAGCCCGGGAAACTGGGTGCGAAGCTCAGCTCAGGCCGGAGCAAAGTGGATACTGGATAGGCGATCGGGCACGGCAGTGGAGTGGACCAGAGGTCGCTGCCGCCGACGGCGACGGCGACACCATGGTCCAAACTCGAGGCGGCGGTGCATGGATCGACCGGGCGAATCGCAGCGGTGATGTCACTGACGTGAAGAGCTGTGACCTGGAACCCAAGAGGAGGAAAGAGAGAAACGCCTCGAGGGCGGGCGTGTCGCTTTCGGCTGCTTTCCTTCCTCGTGTAGTCCTTGCGCATCAGCATGACTTTTGAAGCTTCCGGCCACCTTTCCGGAAGCTCCCGCTCCAGCTTACATGCGACTAATGGCGTCACTGCGTCAGCCCAAGAACGTGTACACACAGTCACACACACACAAAAGGCAGACGAAAAGCGGCGGCTCCGACGTGTTGAGAGAGAGAGAGAGTTCCAGTTGCTGTCAAAAAAAAAAAAAAATCGAAATGAAACGAAACCGGGGCCGACGTACGGCCGGCTTCCGTTCCGTTTCTGTTTCGTGACGAGGACGTTGGTGCGGACCGAGTAAACACACTGAGAAAGTGCGAAGCTAGCCAGCTTTCGCCGTTTTGAACTGAACTGGGGATTTCGCCGTGTTTTTTCCTTTCGCGGCCGTGCCTGCGGCTGCTCGTCTTTTTCTTTCCCCTTTCCTCGCGAGAAGCACTCGGCTCGGTCCCGCTCGCTGACGCTGACCTGATGGTCTCGGCACTCGGCACTGCAGCACTGGCTAGTGCTGGCTGCTAACGCTGGATGGAGGCTTTGACCAAACAAAGTGCTTCTGTGCCGCCGGCCTCCATTTCCTTTTGGTCAACCCAAACTGCCTCTACTGTTCGAGAACAAGACTTCGGAAGTCGTAGCTGAATGCACGATCACACATACATTCACACTACATATATACTGATAATACTGATCAATCTCTACGAAATCAAAATTGTTGTGCAAAAAAAATCCTCTCTCATTATCTAAAAAAAAATCCTATCTCTTTCTTTCTCCCGTCTTCTTATTTTCTTCCTATATGAAGCAGGAGTAGACAAATTCAAACCGCATAGGAGTAGTGTTCAGCATTCATTCGAAGCCGTGTTGCCTAAAAGTCTGGAGAATTTCCTCTGTAGTCTGTCTGTACCCAATGCTAAGCTCGATTCATAAAAAAAGCAGCAGAGACGCACGCAATGTGTGTGCACCGACGAAAATGTAATGGTCAGAAGGGGAAATCACGTTAATTAATTCAGACTCCAATCCATCGGGGGAAACAGCAAGGAAGGAACAGCAGATGAGTTCGTACACATGGATGGAAAGGAAATCCAAATCCATGAACCGACCAATCAGCAATCCATCCCTACCTGAGAACAACGATGATCTCATCCAGCTATGTATGAACAACGAACATCAAGAAGAAGAAGAAAATAGACGACATCGACAATTCATTTCCTATGGCAGGATGAATCGATCTCGACCGGCCGGCCGACGTACGGATCAGAGCTAGCTGGTGAAGAGGAACCGCGAGGCCTGATCAACGGCGTCATCAAGCCACCTTCGAGGCTCATCCATGAGCTCGGGGCTGAGTCGGACCATGAGCACGCAGAACTCCATCTCGCTGAGCGCGCCGTCACCGTCGAAGTCGCCCTCGGCGAGCATCCCGCGGAGGTCGGCGTCCGACATGCCGCCGAGCCCCAGCAGTGGCGCGTTGCGGCGGAGGCTGTCGAACGTGATGAGACCGCGGGATGGGTCCATGAGCAGACGGAACCCGCTTGAGAGCTCACGCATCAGACCGTCCTCGCCGAGACGCTCAGCCATCACTGGGAGGTAGTCCTCGAAGTCCACGCCCGCCGAGGATGCCGCTCCCGCCTGTTGCTGTTGCTGTTGCTGTTGCTGCCTCTGCTGATGGTGGTGGTGGTGTGACGCCATGTGTGTGTGTACAAGATTGATTGTGAGCTAGCTCCGGCGGCTGGGTGATGCTGCTGATTGTGAGCTCTGGTGGCGGCGCGCTGCTTGTTGTTCTTTCTCGGCGTGGATTGGGGAGGAGGAGGACGGCGATGGATGATGGATGAAGCGAGTTGGGGGATGGGAAGGGGGGAGAATAAATAGGCGGGGCGACGGGGACGGCTGGCGCCTGCTGCCGGGCTGGGGCTTCAGGGAAGGTGCCTGCTCTGCCGTGCCGCGGTGCCGCCGTGGCCACGCGGGTCTGGATGGATGGATGGATGGGGGTCACGTGTGCCCGCGCAGCGGATCGAAGCCTCGGTTGGTTCGCGCGGCAAGTGGTGGCTTTGGCTGACGAGCGGGGCAGGCGGGCAGGTGGACACGGCACGCACCGACCGGGACAGGTTGGAATGTTGGATGGGCGTTGGCTTGGCTGGCCCTGGGCTGGACGGCGGATGCGCGCGCGCGCCTTCCTGCGCGCTTCGGCCACCTCCTCCTCTCCGCGCGGGACGGCGGGAGGGAGCGTGTCCGCGTGATCCGTTCGCGGCTCGCTTCGCCGTGTGGTGTGACCGTGACGGATGAGATGCAGATGCTTGCTGCGACTCGGGGAAAACGGGTGCTTTTGCGCGCGTCATGCTGTCATGGTGTGCGTGGCCACGGACGGCCCGCCCTGTTCGTTTGGCTGGCTGGTCGTGGGTGGGCTACCGATCTTTGTGAGAGAAATTGCGCTGACCGACGGTGGTGCAATACCGATCTTTGTGAGAAAGATCTTGCTGGCTGGTTTTTGGTGATAAGCCAAGCGAACAGGGGTGGCGATTGTTGTTTACCGTACCGTACGTTTATCCACGTACAGAGATATTTTATCGCGCCTACCTACTACTACTTCGGACTTCCGTGGTATCTTGTTCTTCTCCGTTCCAGGGACGGGCATGCCTCCATGGCACCGACGCACCGTGTACCACCAAAGCATGTAACTGTGTATACCACCCGAAAAAAAAGGGTGAAACGCACGGTGTGTGTTTGTGCGTATTTGATTGGCAAGTTTTGTGCTTCAGATCTCATACTACATACGTACGAAGATGAGCTGTTGTGTATCCGAGCAAGGGATTCCTGTTATCCATTTCTTTATTATACACGATATATGTACAATGTACGGTGTACAAACTAGCAAGCGATCCTCTGTTCAATTTTTAAACCGCGATATATGCTGCTACTTGTGCATTGTGTACTACTCCGTATGTGATTAGAGATAGGTGCAGGAAAAGCTGGATTAGATCGAGCAAGTGAGCAGGAAGCTCACCGGTTCCGATGCTCAACGTCATCGTATATCTTAACATCTCGTGAACCGTACGTGTCTTACTTGTCTATCTACTTAAAAGGAGTAATTAATTATCCATAAGAAGTTTCCTGCCCAACTTTCGGTGGCGCCTCGTGGCAAGCCGTGCTGTCGCAGGAGTGAGCTACATAGTACAACAGCATGCCATGCCAGCAACCAACCAGCATCAGCATCTGCTGTGCTGCTGACTTTCAGACACAAAATTTCCGTCGAAGCTTCAGTCAGAACTCAAGAATACAGTACAGAAATCCTGGCAGCGTCTGAAACTCTGAACCGCTTTTGTTCTGGTCCAGCTCCAGCTCGCTACGGTTAGTAGCACCAACCAGAGCTTTCCCGCACGAGGATCTCGTACGGCTCCATCCTTGGATTCCGGCTTCGAAGCTTGGGCGCCGCTTTTTGGGGTTTTCCACCGTCTCTTTTGCTCGCAGACAGCATGTGTTCATGCGGACGGGACGGACAGTCAGCTTACCGGGGTACCTACCTGCCGGTGCCGGCCCAGCTTCGTCCAGCTGCCCTTTTCGCCATCTCCACATTTTCCATGCCGTCTTCCTGTGCAGTTGCCTCTTCTGTCGAAGTGGTTTGATTGGGTACTTGGGAGTTGGGGTCAGCAGACTGGCACTGGGAAAGCGACGGGGATGCAGTTGTTGTACTGGAGTTCTTGCTGAGTTGCTGGGAAAAGATAGATGTCCGGCGGACAGACGGCAGGCTCGTCTTGGCGTGAAATTGCCATGGGTTTTACACATCGTCCGCCTCGAGCCGCCTTCGGCAGTTTACTTTCAGACACAAAGAGTAGGAAGAGGTCAGACCAGTTAGTGCAGGGAATTTCAGGGGAGGGACCATCTCTGACTTCGATGCCCTACCCTGGAGGCAGGCTGCAAAGCCTTTGCTCTTCACTGCAAGATTCGATTCTTGGACCATCTCACTGAAATTTCAACATTGGTGGTAGGATGCATGCGACGCTGAAATCTCATTGTCGTTGCTTTCTGTGGCATCAATCAATGTATAACATTCATAGCGACACATTCAACTGTTCGGTTGAAGGTCGTCCAAATGGTGGGCTATGTACATCGAGAATAATAAATCACATAACACATTCTATCCAAAGCTATGCATGCATGTACAGATGCTAGCTGTATATATTATTATATACACTTAACTACTGGCTACTGTAGAAGCACTGTACTCCAAATTAGCCGTCTTCTGGGCCAAGACCTGCCTGAACCATTCCACTGACGCCTTGGGTATCCTTGTCAAATTGTTGTTGTAGTCAATGTAGTAGAGTCCAAACCGCACCGTGTACCCAGAGTTCCACTCCCAGTTATCCAGCAGTGACCAAACGAAGTAGCCGTGGACGTTGCAGCCTTCCTTCCTGCAGTGATTCAGATTGAACAGCCGGTGAGGGGCAAATAACATACTCCTACTGCTGAATGCTGTGGACAATAGTTAGCTTTCGCTATTCCAGTCAGATGCAGGGGCATGGAAGTGGGAGATTCACCTTATTGCATCTAGGAGGTTAGACATATAGTCGTTGTGGTACTGTATCCGTTTATCATCCTGCAGATTATTCTCTAACCTCGAAAACCGATTGTTCGCATCATCCATGCCTGCCATTTAAACACCTCTTATGCTAGTGAATTTTTTGAGGCAGAAACTTCTATCAGCTATTAACAGTAGAATCTCTTTAGTCACTCACCGTTTTCAGTAATGAACACAGGCGGATTTCCATACTTTTCTTTGATGTACTTCATCAGCTTGAACATGCCCCAGGGTACTATGTGCAGCCATCCTGAAGCTGCCTGGAAGTTGATAAACACAGCTGTCAATCTAACATTTGGTGAATTGAGGATGGAAACTAGAAGTAGAACATTTTTTTTCTTGAAAATACAGAAGTAGAACAAGTTATCTGAGGAAATTGTACCGTGTCACCTATTTTCTTTCCATGTCGATAAGCTGTAGGGTGGAGACAAAGGAGAGTTCAGTAACAGAAAACAGGGTAAAAAAATAACAGCAGTACAGTCACTTGTTTAACAAGACTAACCAGTAGGTATGATTGCAGCATCAGTTGAAGCATCATTCATTACAAGTTTCCTGATCCGCATTCTGTCATTCCTAACATACAATGTGGTATAGTGGTTTATGCCCACAAAATCTAGTGAGCCTGATACTAACTCTGAAGCCTGAGTTGAAAACTGAGGCAGCCTATCGCCTGCAAGTTTCTGCATAGAAGGAGGATAGTGGCCAAACATTAAGGGATCCAGGAACCTGTATTCACACTTGGAAAATTTTATAATTAATATTATGAGCAGCAGATATGCATTGCAACTACAGAGGAATTGAATTGACGTGGTTATATCAAAATTGTGGTAGATGTATCACCATCCAAGCTCAAAGTCCATTGCTCGTGCTGCTGCCTCTGTATCCTCATCAACATCTGACAATGGTTCATACCACTTTGAATCAAGTGCAATGCCAATGATACCTCCTTGTTCTTTCTGCAATGAATACATAAAACCATTCATGTTTTTAAACTTTTTTATACATCTTGTGGATGTGTTTATAGTAAATTACCTTGAAATGTTGCTTATAAGTATGAAAAGCACCAGCATGCGCTAAGAGTATGTTGTGAGCTACAACGTATGGTTCAGTTGATGATTTGCCCTCCCTACAGAATATATGAGACAGAATAGAACACCTCCCAGGTGCTTGGATGCCAAGGTCATAGCCTTCAATCGCAAAATTATGGGGCTCATTGAAAGTGATCCAATGTTTCACTCTATCTCCAAATTCCTTGAAGCAAGTAGAGGCATAGTGAACAAAATCATCCCTGCATAATTTAGCTGCCAAACATCAATAAAATCACTTCCACTCATTCTAGTTTTGGTCTCCTAAAAAAGAAAACCGATATAATAGTTGCATACACGATTTGGGAGTTTAACCATCCACCATATCTGTCTTCTAGTGCTTGCGGAAGGTCCCAGTGAAAGAGTGTTACATATGGTTGTATACCTGACCCAACAAATATAGAAGAAACCAAAGAAAGATAATCAGAAACTGAGAGTTGGCAACATTTCAGATTTGAGGCACTGAAATTTATAAGATGAAATACCTTTGTCTAATAGAGTATCTATGAGGCTGTTATAGTAATTCAATCCTTCTTCATTAGGTTCACCAGTTCCATCTAGCAAGAAAAATCATGAACCATGTTAGTACCTAGTGCTAAAAGAAAAAAAAAATATTTTACAAAGAATTTTTTCATTACATACTTGGAAAGATACGTGACCATGAAATAGAGAACGGTATGCATCCATGCCAATGTCCTTAATCAAACCCACATCTTCCTGCTAGTCAAATGTTAGGCTTGTCGTTTATGGATAGTTATCAGTGCAACCAATATTCCTATTCAGTTAAGTACTTATCCATAGAAGTTAAGCAAATTTGAGAAAATAGTAAAATATTGATGTCTGAAAACCCTTATTGTTGATGCAAATGGCGATTCTTATCAAGGAAAACCTCTGTTCTGTTCACAATGCTATTTTTGGCAGCAGCATGCCAGAGAAGTAGACTAGCAGGATTTTTTTTTTTTTTTTTTTTTTGATTGGTTGGTTTGGTAACTAAAATGTCAAAGCACTAGAAAAAGAGGAAATTACAAGAAGATGAAGGTAGGCTAGTTATATCAAATAATAAATAGAATGATTCCTACAGACATGAAAGGAACAATAAAATGCACACGTGATTTCAACTCTTTACATATTTAAAATTGCCAGAGGATGGCAACACAAAAGGTAGGCAACTTTTCAAACAAATGCCAAAAAATCATATATGGAGGGATTTCATGCTTTCAAAAACAGAAATTTCCAGCTTTAGTAGAACAATTGAATGAATGAAATCAAGCAGAAGATAGCAGAGGCATATATGAATCGTTGACAGCTTACCTTATAACGATGGTAGTGATCAACAGCAACATCTGCATTGCTGAAATCTATCACCCGACCTGCAAAATAAATGCTAATTGAGTCACAATTCTGGACAGATTAGCATCTCATTACTGCACGTTTTGCAACAAAATCCTCATTATCTCACCAGGCCGTCTAGTGAGAGTATCCCATATTGTAGGTCCACGTTGACCCTCGTTGACAGCGCCTTCATACTGATAACATATTGACCAGAATCAGACATCGAACTCGAAGCACATCAGTTGAAATCAAAGAGGTCAGACCTGGTAAGCTGAAGAAGCAGTGCCAAAGACAAAACCTTGAGGGAAGTCTGCTCTCCTTAGAGCTTCAGCACAAGCAGCGAAGCTGATAAGGATATGAACCAGTGTCAGAACACCCATGGCATATCCTTCAGTTGGTTGCACTGACTAATAGTTTCCTTATTCTAAGAATAAGTACAAAGTAGGATCATATGATATATATATAGACCATGTTCAGTTGGTGAAGCGTGGGAAGCAACTGAAGGCAGAGCTAGTGAGCATCACTTGTCAACGTGCGTCTCTACTAAGTAACTCTTGTGAAGGCCATAGGGTGCAAAATCTCTATCACAGTGGGCAATTAATCAACAAGAGAAGGAAAACTACTTGACATGCACAGCTCCTAAACCTATCAAAAAATGGCCCACATCTGAAGTGTCACTTGCAAGTAGAGCTTGCTTGGGTGCAACAATTACAGACTGTTTGAGGATTGCCCAGCACTCCAGCATCCATGCCTTAAAAAGCTATAGATTGCTAAGACCTTACCAGTTAGCCACATGAAGAAAAGGCCTTATTAATTATTATTAGATATTTAGATCAAGCCTTTTTCTTTTCTTACAAAATTATCATAGCTACGACAATGAAACTATCACAATTATCCTGGAAAAAAGCCCCCACCTATCCTTATCCATTTCGTTTGGTAGTGCCACATAAAAACAAACTTTGTGTCATGATTTGCATAGTGATCTGAACATGTGCGGTGAATAAAAAATGAGAAAAAGAGAAAACAAATACAAGATTCTTATAACCATGATTGATAAGGTACAATTTGTCCCGAAACATTTGCATAGTGACATGCTTATCCCATGGGGGACGTTAATAGTTTCCTTGCACGGCAGAACCACCTTGATTCCCTAGATGGTAGTTAGATGACAGCCATAGGAGCGATTTGGGGATAGTGATCCTGACACTGCATCTTGGACAGGCCCAACTGCCCAGTTTGATGTATTGCACGTGTTGCTTATGTGATCTGTCATGGATATCCTATTATGACTCAAGGATTAAGGATATGCACATAAATTAGAAGTCAAAGAAAGATATATTGACTACGAGGGGGAGAAATGTAGTTCGCTTTGAGAAAAGAAACCCAATGCATTTGAAGAAATCTTAGGTAAAAGCATCGAACTTGAAACCATTATTCGCACTAGAGAAATCCGATTGACATCCCACCCTTCCTCGGTGTAGAATGGGGTGCTGCAGCAGAAAAAGCGCATAGCTTCGATGTCACCGCCATCCACCTACCCTCCACCGCCCAAACTGTCGCTGTAACACGAATTTATTTTGCACAACAGCAAAGTGAAAGAAAAAAAAAGAAGAAGATGCGTAGGCGCAGCAGTGTCATGGCATCAGCAAGTAAACTCAGTAGCTAGCTTCACAAAATACAGGTGGAGCTAGAGTAGAGTAGAGTAGGGGGTTCGCTTGCCTCAGCAACCGTCGCGTGGCTTGCGCGCCTCGGCGCTCGAACCGGGGGATCTGGAGGGAGGCGGGCACGCATCTCCCCGGTAAGCAATCTTGCGTGTCCTCGCGTGGCGTGCGGGGAGACCTTGACGGCTTGACCCCGCCGCCGTCCTCGTCGATACAGTGAAGTGATGCTGACGCTGATGCGTGCGGTCGGGAGCTCGCTCGACAGCCCCTCACGGCGGGGAAGAAGACGAGCAGCCCATGGGCCTCACTAGATTTTTTTTGAGAAGAATGGGCCTCACTAGATAACCTAGGTGTCTTCCAGGCCCATCTGCACCTAACCTGAGGCCTGGCCCATTTAATTTTTTTGAGGTAAAGGCCTGGCCCATTTAATCATGAGGCCCATGGGTAAAACAGCCCACCAGCGTCGGAAGATAGAAGAGCGCGTTATCCTCGTCCAGGGAGCTAGACGAAAGGCGTGTGCGTTATCCTGTGAGCAGTTTGGGGGCGAGGCGAGCGAGTCCAGTGAGGGGAGAGCGGCGAGAGGATGGCTGGGATGGCGGCGCTGCAGGGCGCCATGGCGTCGCTCTCCGTCTCCGCGCCCGGCGCGGCGAGCACTAGCAGCTTCTGGGGCAACCGGCTCGCCACCTACTCGGCGCCACAGCCTGGGGTATGTTCCTGTTCCCCAATTCCCTTCTGTTCTGCTCTGTTGCTCTGATGGTTTGGTAGATAATGATAGCTGTTCAGGTGTGATAATAGTAGTTGGATGGAATTGTTCCCCAATCACATTCCAGCTTGCATTGTGATTTGGAGATTTTGGAGGTACGCTGTAGTATGGGTTGTAGTATGGGTTGGATGCAATGAAATGGAACTAGCAACATTTTGTGGTGTTGTTAATTGTGTATTTCAAAGTTGACAAACCAGTCTTGCTAGTGTGACTAGTTTTATTTAGATTACAGCTTATGCAGTGAGTTTCCATTTGCTCCACCACACACCACACACGCTAAATTTAGACCATGGCTGTATTGAATTTCCTCTACCTTCTTTTTTATTTTTTATCTTGTATGGAAGCTTAAATGGTAAGATTTGAGTAGACCAAACAGATTATCCGATTTATATATTAATTTAAATAAGATAATTTCCTTTGTCATTGATACTCACTTACTCAGGTACGTATTGTCCTTTTTTGCATACACAGCTATTTACATGTTTGTTTTTTAGTGCTAATATAGAGTATCTTGTGTTTGATGGGGTAACAGTTGTTCAAATACTCTTTTATTTAGTATGTTAACTGAGGAAATTATGTTGTTTCTAAAGACTTCAAAACGTCACCCGATGGGCCACTGTTTTAGTTTTTATATATTCCTGCCTGAATTATTTTGTTATGCCAAAATATGCTCAGGATTGAGGGCAGTACTTCTCTGCTCAGGATTGAGGGCAGTACTTCTCATGTTCAGTTTTTTTTCTTGTACATGTATTTTCCCCTCGTATGCTACCCCACCTCACATAACACATATGACTAACTAGAAACAAATTTGGCGTCAAATAGTTTTATAGCATAATATTGTTTGTATCTGAGCCCCTGCCTTCTTTTTTTGTGTTATCTTCATTATGTGTTACCTCTAGCTCTATGTACTTGTGGCTGAAAATTTTCCAACTGGTAAGAATTGGAATAGGATAAACCTTTCTGTTAAGCAGCAAAAGGCCAAAAGCATTAGACAGTGAGGTTAAGTAATCATTGTTGAAGAAAGTGATAGAACTACCGTATTTTATGGGATATCTTATACTCAAAGAAACATCATAAAAAGAGCAGCCCTGAATCGTGTAGGGTATGATCAGGTCACAGTGAGCCACAACCGCTATGTCTGAGTCCTGCCATATCTCAAAAGCTCATCTGATTTGTGTCTCTTTTATTTTCAAATGGAATCTTATGTCTTTAGCATGTGAAGCTCTGACAAGATGTTTAATATGTTCAATATGCAGATAAGATTTATGTTCAAGATATGCCCAATTGAAATGAGGGTGAGTAACGATTCTTAGTCCAAGTATTTGTTCCATTTTTATCCAATAATGTAAAATGACCTAAAATTTCACTTTCCACTGCAGCTGAAGAGATGGGAGCGAAAGAAGTGTAAACCAAACAGTCTTCCTGTGCTGCACAAGATGCATGTTAGGATTGGGGACACAGTACAGGTCATTGCAGGCCGTGAGAAAGGAAAGGTTGGAGAAGTTACACGCCTTTTCAAGCACAACAGCACGGTGATAGTGAAGGACTTGAACTTGAAGTCGAAGCACAAGAAAGGCACAGATGATGAACCCGGTGAAATCGTCATGGTCAGCAAAATTTCTATTCAACTTGTTTTTTTGGGCCTCTTATGATGCTTTGCATATATTGAATTTTTCAAGAGCATATATGTTAGGTGCCTGATTGCTATATCCTGACCAGACTAAAATTTCCTGTGACCAGATTGAAGGCCCCATTCATAGCTCAAATGTGATGCTCTACTCGAAGGAGAAGAGTGTTGCAAGCAGGGTTGGCCACAAATTCCTCGAGGACGGGACCAAGGTCCGATACCTGGTCAAGACCGGTGAAGTAATCGACAGTGTTGAGAAGTGGGTACAGGTGTTTAAGGAAGGAAATTCGGAGTAACCATTTTAGCATGAAAGATCTGCAAAATTCTCTGAACCCTGACTGCATCTTGCATGCCGAATTGAGTCTGTTTTTTCCCTTTGTGTTGTTTATGCCAGCTTGTTTTCCCTGTAAATTATACAGTTGTCACTTGTCACCAATTTTTGCAATGCCATCAATGCACATATATGCTTGTGTTGTTTCACTTCACCAGTCAGAATTTTGGAAGAAAAACTATGAACGTTTGCAGGTTTGTGTGTGCGGACAGCCCGTGTTCGTTTGCAGGCCTAATCTGGGCCCACTCAAGTCTCATTCAAGGCGGCCCCCACTGTCGTCTGGGAGAGGAGCGAGGAGGAGGAGACCCACCGCCACCGGATGTTCGTGGAGTGGATGGCCAAGTGCAACAAAACCTACAACTCCACCGGCGAGGAGTTTTTAGTGGTCAAGTGCATTAGTTTCAGTATCCATACAGAACTAGATGTTGTTTATCTTCTAGCTGCAGTTTCCAGTGCATATTCCGATGGTTCAATCGTGGAACCAATTTTGTACTGCAATATGGATTCATACAATCATACATAGAAAGAACCATGTGCCGTCATGAGTGGTGGTTGGACAAGGGAACAATTATAGATGCCTTTATAGATGAACTAATGCGTAAGGACATAGTAAAATCAATTTATTTATCTTGGTATGTGGAGTTTTTTTTAAGCAACCTCTGAGGCTCTGAGTATGATTAGCCCCAGAATTAATTCTTATTACTACTGTATGGCAACTGTGGGATGCCTTTGATTTTCATGGTTTTATAGAACTTATTGTGTGACTTGGGTCACTTACATAATTGAGTGAGTATATTACCTTGGTTTTATAGAACTTATTGTGTGACTTGGATCACTTACATAATTGAGTGAGTATATTACCTTCTGAAGTAACTTGGGTCATTTTTTTTCTTTGAAAGAACCACCTGTTGTCATTTGACATGGTGCCAAATAGACTCTTGCAAGCATCTCAAAAATAAAAAAAAAATCTGTCTCATGTGGGTGTTTCACATTCCTATTGGTAGCAGTGCTTCCTCTGATGAAGAGATGAAGCATGGGTGGATCTAAATGTGGCACTTCTGTTTGTTGCTAGAAGTCAGTTGCCATTGACAATTTTAGCATAAGATTGGGTGAAAGCCCGTATGCTGTAACGAAAGACGTAAAATTTTTTAATGATTTGATTTTCCTAAACATCCTTACTAAGCCAAGGTCAACATATTTTTGAGCGAGTAAAGTTTGATTCTTTGAACTTGCTGAAAAATTTTAATGAACATTTTCGAACTCAAATACCGATCCATAACTCACCTCTTAACTTTCAAAACCAGATCGACAAGTTAGAGAAAGGATAATGGATATCCAATGTTTCAATTGTTAAGGCCGGCGTCGGGTGCTTTTCTTCCTTTTGCATTTATTACTGACCACTGCTATAAAAACCGGTTTTCCTTCAGGGATGGGGCCCGATCAGCCGAGATTATACGAAATTGTCTCTGAAATAAACCATTTTTAAGACGGGTCACCTAATTCTTTGACAAGACATTTGTTGAATAGCATCAAACTGTCTGTCTCTAGAAATCCTTTTTCTCTCTTCCCTATTGGATGGCGTAACTTGGCTCAAACTTCTCCATTATAATGATGAACCAACAATGTGTTTGCTCTTATTCCTATTTGAAATAGTTCAGAGTGCATATCCAATGTTTCAATGGTTAAGGCCTTTTAGGGGGTGCTTTCTTCCTTTTGCATTTATTACTGACCACTGCTATAAAAACCGGTTTCTAGCCTTCTAGGGATTTGCTTAGCCGAATCGTTGAGGATGTGCACTCCCAGAAGCATGATCATCACCTAAGTCATGCAGATGTCACAACGGACATGGTTACATAGGCCTCTGCTCTCCCAACTGCCTGGGTACAGGAGCCCATTTAGGGCAGGGCTTGGGATTCATTTTGTGTAGCAGTGGATACAAAAATATTTTTGGCCAACAATCAACTACTATCAACCTTGTCCTTGTATCTTGAAGGCTATGGAAATCTGGAGGGAGCACGCTCAACTACTATTCAATAACGCATTATTTCCATCTTTAATATATATTTTTGGAAGAAATATCACATTTATTTCCATTTAATAGCTCTTTACAATTTCGTTCTCAAAAGGGAACATTGTCTTCATTCTGGCGGTTCAACCAGCAGCGGGCCCATTGAAAAGGGCACCTCCTACCTGCATGTAGTTGTCCCATGAACACACCATAATAAAGCATCACAACAGATCAATAGATGGATGATGTATAGATGTTGCGTTCGATCAAGTAGTTGTTGGATGATGTAGTAATTGTCCGGGCACACCAATCAAGTATTTCCAATGTTATTGCACACGTGTGGACTTCTGTGGTACACATGATATATATTATCTAAATCGATCTGTAAGGTGATAACTCCTGTACGTGTCTAACACTATGTCGTCTAAAGCAACAAGAATTATATATAATCAAAATCAAAATATCAAATAGAATAGTAATGAATCAAGAGATAGTTCTTCGTAGCCAGATCAGAATCGAGCAACGACTTCAGAATTCATTATCATTGACATTAATAAATAGAGAACTGTCGATGGGACTTCCGGTACATCGATCACTGCTGGTTACAGAAGAACCACACTAGTGAATCGATCGGAGCATCACTATCACTGCTGCAGGTTCAAAGGCTGCAACACCACCGGAACATGTTCTCTCTTCTTCCCATGCATGGTACGATGAATGTTTATGTAGTAGAATTACTTTACCCTGTTCTCTCTTCTTCCCATGCATGGTACGATGAATGTTTATGTAAATTAAATAATCACAAGATTAATAAGAACCTCATATATGCTACTCTTGAGTCTTGATAAAGTATTTCTCTTCTCTTAGGGAGTCCTCAATGACCACGGCTAAATCGTTAGTTGGGTGAAATATAATAAGGGCCTGTTTACATGCAACCCAAAATGTTTTGGATTTGGCATACCGTAGCACTTTTTGTTTATATTTAGTAATTATTGTCTAATTATAGACTAACTATGCTTAAAAGATTCGATGTGGATCTCATACACTTTTTCAGCCAAACTGTACAATTAGTTTTTTTTATTTAACTACATTTAATCACTCCTTTATGCATGCGTCAAGAGATTCGATGTGACGGGTACTATATCAACTTTTGGCATCACCTTTTGGCCTTGCATGGAAAGTAAACGGGCCCTAAAAAATAGCAAAAGCTACCGGTCAAGGAAAGTGAGGTCATACAAGCAGGACCTCTAGTTTTCTAGGGAACCGAGCGAGCTAGCGACAAGCGAAGTGCTAGCGCGACTAGGTTTTGCGTGTTCTCACTCCTTTTGATTGGAAGGTTGCTTCTCGTAGCTAGCTGACCTGGACACCGTTGGGGATGTCAGTGTCCGCCACAGTTAATGTTTTTTGTCCATCACGGTTAAGTTTTGTGTACTAGTGTTGTATGAGGTTTGTTTGGTTGCATTCGTATCAAACACATAAACATGACCTCAGAAAGGTGCAGATTGCGTACAACTGTGCACGAGGATGGAACCTAGCTAGCTAGGACGACTAGTAGCTGCGCTTTGGCTAAACTAGCTACCAATTCATGGTTAGGTGTCAAGGCCATGGCAGATTGGCAGGGACGAAAAATGAATACACTCACAAAAAGTATAAATAGTTATTAAGCGCCTCAAAATTAGATGAAAGAAGAGAGCTTAGCTAGAATAGCTCTCACTCTCAGCTCAGCTAAGCTCAGCTCGGCTCTCACTCTCGGGGCGTTATCTTGCTATATCCAGGTCAAATCATGCGTGTACGTTTAACAGGCCAACTAGACTGCACCACACTGCAAATATTAATGCAAGCGCTTCCTGCAATTGATAGTTCATACATGCAACAACAGCCAACAGCACACTATTTAATTAAGTTTAATTTCAGTGATGTGTGCGCACGCCTCGGCCTCGCCTCGCTATAAATCGATCGATCGAGCAACCACCCCAGCCACGGTGGCTGATCGAGCCACCAAGCAAATAACATGCCGTCGTCGTCGGTCGTCGTCGTCTCAAAGTGGCAGCCGCCTGTGCTGCTGGCTGCTACTGCTTCTCGTCCTCCTCCATTTCTGTCGCAGGGCCGCCGCCGGTGGCGGCAAGGTGCCGGCGCTGATCGTGTTCGGGGACTCGACGGTGGACGCGGGCAACAACAACTTCATCCCCACCGTCGCCAGGGGCAACTTCCCACCGTACGGGCGCGACTTCGACCGGGGCGTCGCCACCGGCAGGTTCTCCAATGGCCGTCTCGTCACCGACTTCCTTTCCGAGGCGTTCGGCTTGCCGTCGTCGGTGCCGGCCTACCTTGACCCCAGCTACACCATCGACCAGCTCGCCACCGGCGTCAGCTTTGCCTCCGGAGGCACCGGCCTCGATGATTTAACAGCCCAAATCCCAGTAAGGAAACCAAGCGCCTATGCATATTCGTCAGCTTTCCTTCGTACGTTCTCACCAAACTGATCGACTCATCAACGGATCAACGTGCATGATTTCTTGTTTGCAACCTGTTGGAATTTATTCCAGTCGGTCATCCCCATGAGCCAGCAGCTGGAGTACTTCAGGGAGTACAGGGCGAGACTGAAGGTCGCAAAGGGCGAATCCGCGGCGAACGCCATCATCGCCGAGGCCGTGTACATCTTCAGCATCGGCACCAACGACTTCATCGTCAACTACTTCGTCATCCCACTCCGGCGAGCCCATTACACGCCGGAGGAGTACGTCGCGTACCTCGTCGGCCTCGCTGAGACCGCCGTCCGCGACGCCTACGGCCTCGGCGCGCGCAAGATAGAGTTCACCGGCCTCGCGCCGTTCGGGTGCATCCCCGCCGCCAGGACGCTCAACCGCGACGAGCCCGGCGAGTGCAACGACGAGTACAACCGGCTGGCGGCGAGGTTCAACGCCGGGTTGGAGGAGGCACTGAGGAAGCTCGACGGTGAGCTCGCCGGCGCCCGGGTGGTGTTCGCGGAGACGTACAGCGTCGTGTCTGACATCGTCGCCAATCCGTCGGACTACGGTGAGTGATCTTCCAAAATCTATCTTCAGTTCTTCACGACATATAGCGGTTCTTGCACGTACTGAGCCAAGAACATTGTGCAAAAATGCTGAATGACTCGAGCACATTTGTTGGTTTTGACCTGCAGGATTCGAGAACGTTGCGCAAGGCTGCTGCGGCACAGGACTGATCGAGACATCTGTGATGTGCGGCTTGGACGAACCGTTCACGTGTCGAGACGCCGATAAGTACGTGTTCTTCGATTCAGTGCACCCGTCGGAGCAGACGTACAGGATATTAGCTGACCATATTCTCAACACTGCGTTACGAGTGTTCCTGTGACATCATTTGCACTTGTTGTTTTTTTTTTTTTTTCTTGTTTACACAACAGAATTTATTTGTTATTGTTGAAAGCATATATATACAATACAAAAGTCTTAAAACAAACAAGCTTCGGGTACCCGTTATGTACCGATGCAACAGAGCACTACCAAATATAAAGGGGGAATATAAGTATAATAAGGAAATAAAAATAAGAACAAAAATAACTTCTTAAGCGTGGGACCTAGTTATCCGGGTCAAGTAGTACCCAGGCGAAGAACAAGAGCATGGACGGAGAGGACAAATGGGGGTGGGGAAATTCACTCCCACAACTATGGTGGGTGTTGTGCCAGTACCACAGGCCGGGGAGCTCAACGGAGGGCGAAAAGACATATCCTAGTGGTTAGAGCATCTTATGTCTGAGTTTAACTACCCGTGAAAATAAATTTAAATAGGTTTGCATTACTAAAAAAATTAAAAAATAATAGAATAGATTTCTTCTGCTGACTTCGGTCAAAAAGAAAAAACACCCAGAGGACACTGACCATCACATCCAGCAGCTCGACCTCACCGTGTGAAAGCTGAATGGAGCGAGGCCTACGTTGCTACTGTAGTTTGATCGAATGCCACTTCATGTGGCTACTGGCTTCTTCTAAGATTCACTGTCTTTCGAGTTGCCATGAGTGTCTGATCTGATCTTGAACACTGGTACAGTGGTTAATTGCAAACATGTGAGTCGATGCAATTTTAAAGTGGCTGCGTAGACATTGGGGGGAGAGGGCACGAGTCTACGACATTGAGTGGCGGTGCCGCCCGAGCACAGAGACAGGTCGCTGCTGCCATGCACGACCATTTTAATAGTTTAGACCAGAATGACACAACAAGTTTGAGAACCACAAAGAGACCTGATGGAACTATAGTGAGAATATAGTTAGGATCGAACAATGTTTAGGTACATCTATAAGAATTTTGTAAGTTTAAGAATCGGGATAACACAACAGCCAAAGTTTAGGGATCCATGATAGACTTTACCATTTTCTCATTTCATCCTCCAAAAATACTACCTCCAGACTAATTTCAAATTTATTGCATACATCAGCCATATTCAGGTCTACTTTGTGCTTCATCTCTCCATGAATGGTGCTACTACCTCCAGACTAATTTGAAATGGAAACATCATATCACCTCCTGTTCAGTTCATTCCAGACAAGGTGATCTGATGTTTATTAGGATTTTTTTTTTGAGGGAGATCTAATGTTAATTAGGTGAACCAAACAGGAACCTGTCACGACCAGCCTAGCCAGTGGCTAAGGATGCTGTAACAAGTGTATTGAACATCTCTTGTATCTGATCCTGGGCCGGATTGGTGTATGGCCTAGTAGGTGTGTGTGCGGCCTGTTGGCCTTGTAGCGGTGGCAGCGGGTGGGTGTGTTTAGTTGGGCGCTAACTCCTGGTCAGGCTTCCCGAAACCAGTTTTTTGCCCCTCAAAAAAATAAAAACCCAGTTTTTTGTTGTTTGGTTGTCAAGGTCCGGAGTAGGGCTAGCAAAAATACCCCTCTAGCCAGGCCAGGATTGAACGACCCACCCCCCTCGATTGTTCTTTGAGAGCCAAGCTAAAGCTAGCCATCCCTCGTCGTTCAGTCACCCCCTGAACCAAAACAAAGCTTCACTTGCTCGCTTCAAAGGGAGCTGTAGCATTTTGATAGCTAAAAGCAGGGGAGACCTGAACCGTGCATGATGTTAACCGTTATTGTCATCCGAATTATGAACGATAGCAGGTGTGCAACGCAGTGGACCAGTGGTGCTCAACTCAGAGAAGAGGTGACTGTACGTAAACCAAGCCAACCAAACCAAACGCGAACTCATCTTGACACATGTAGCCAAACAAACGGCTCTTAGCTTGTTGGAGACAGGCTTAGGCTAGCCTGACTTAGTTTTGCTAGCCAGACTCTAGTAAGAAACGAACTAAACACACCCTATATAGCTCTCCACGCCTGTACTAAAACGGTTAAGACACAGGTAGAGGAGTATGTGAAGGAAGATAAGGAGTATTTTAATAGTTTGCACCAAAATGACACAGCTAAACAAGTTCAAGGATCGCAAAGAGACCCAATGAAACTATAGTGAGAACCAAACAGTGTTTAGGTACTTAGATAAGCATGTAGTAAGATATAAGGATGACACAACAACACAAATTTGGAGACAGGTAGTGGAAATGCATACAGTTCAACTCAAATTTATTACATGCAACAGCCATATTCAGGTCCACCTGTGCTTCGTCATCTCTCCATGAATGGTGCTACCTCCCGACCTCATTTGCCTCAATATATAACTAGTAAAAAGTAACGAGTGAGAATATACAAAAAATATGCAATGAATAAATTTACAGGATGTATTTCAGTGATGACAATGCAGAGCAAGCACTGTCGATGCGACCAAAAGGCTATTTGGCATCATGTCAAATGAGATGGTTCTCTCAGAAAATGTTGAGATCGTCCATCACAAGAAAAAGAATATGAGTGCACCGGATCACCAACCATTAGCCCAGCACAGTATATGTTTTTTTTTCCTTTTTTTTTCCTTTTCAGAAAAACTTATTTCAGTCCAGATGCAGAGAGTTGCACTTAAAGTCCATATTTCATAAATATGTTTTTTTTTTCTATAACGGACCAATTAATCATAACTCTCTTGGATTGTCTTTCGTGCCATACTTCAGTCAGTAATGAGTACAATCACTCAATCATGCAATTGACTAGCTAGACACACAATGAGTTCTGATAAAACCATGCAAGTATTGAAAGTAGTTATAAGAATGAATGCATCGGCTAATCATATCCAGAGGTTAATAAAAATCATCACATTCTTTATGTTTTAACTACAGAATATTGTATAATCAGCTAACCTAACCTAACCCCACCACTCATGACTCATGAGCCACGATGGCACACATATGGTCCTTTGTATACACATGCATCATCAAGCCATTACAAAACCGGTTCCTTCACCGCCTTGAGAGCCGTGGACCTCCTCATCTCCGCAACGACACGACATTGGTTGGTGTGCAAGTAGATGTGGACCGTGGGATCACCGTCTGAGAGGAAAGAGAAGGGGACGAGAAGGGGAGCGTGTGGGCCTAGAACCTGACGTCTGACTCTTCCGATTTCTCTTGTCCCGTTCTCATTTCATCGGTTCATGATCTCACAGTCAACGTTTCAAAAAGAAAACCGGTCTCACTGTCAATCATGATCTCACAGTCAATGTTTCAAAAAGAAAACCATTCTACAGATTGGAACGTTCTACAGGCTCTTAGTGGCATCTTCACAAGTCTAATTACAAGAAACACCATAATTTCAACCAGGAAGAGAGCCATTACTGCCGACAAGATCTTAGCTCAAACACTGTCAGAAGATGAGGAGTATTTCAATAGTTTAGACCAGAATGACACAAACAAACAAGTTCAAGGACCATAGAGAGACCCAATGTAAATATAGTAAGAACCGAACAGTGTTTAGTTAGCTAAATAAGCATTTTGTAAGCTTAGGGATGACCAGATGACACATCATCACAAGTTTAGTGTCCGACAGTGGACTTTACTCTTTCCCATTTCGTCTTGAGGAAATGCATATACATTTTCAACTCAAATTCATTACAGACAACGGCCATATGATCAGATCCACCTATGCTTCATCTCTCCATGAACGGTGCTACCCCCCAGACTTCATTTGCCTCAATAACTGGTAAAAAATAACGAATGAGAATATATATAAAAATATGCAATGAATAAATAAACAGGGGAGGGATTTTGTCAGTGATGACAATGCAGAGCAAGCACCCCAAGAGGCTATTTCGTATCATGTGAAATGAGATGGTTAAATCTTGATATCGTCCATCACATTAAAACAAATATGGAGTGAACCGGATCATCAAACATTAGCAGAGTATTTTTCTTTCCTTTTCCTCTTAAGATAAACGTATTTTGGTCTAGATGCAGAGAAACCTAAAGTAAATAAAGCTGCTCAAAAAAAATTTTTCTATTAGAGACCCAATAAATCATAAAACCGAACTGTCTTGATTGTCATCCGTGCCATACTCAGTAATGAAAAGACACACACAACGCGTTCTGAGAAAACCATGCAAGTAGCATCAGTAATAATAGGAATACATTCCTAGGTTAACCATATCCGGAGGCTAATAAAAACCATCACATGCTTGTTGTTTCTCTGTATAATCAGCTATCATAATGTACCAAGATTGAATTAAGATTTATTACTATGTTTCTCTGTACTTGTTTAATTGTTCCTTTGTCCATCAACCACACATGAGGCATGAATCCATGATGCCACATGGTTCTTTTGTACACATCAGTCCATTACACAATCTTTGTACACACATCTGGCCACAATCGGTTCCTCCACTGAAAACTGTGGGATTTTTTTTTTATTTGACTTGCAGACTGTAGGGATTTTTTATTTGACCTGCACCCTGCAGGTAGAAGATACGGCATCTACGTCTGTTCATCCGGATACTGAAACTACATGTACTTAACCACTAATATCGATACATTTTGGGTAATCAAGCATCAACATCTCTATTTTTCGCAAATGGTGTGTACACAATCAAAATGTAAAAAATTACTTTCTTCTATCCAACGAAGTGATAAAAGTAAACTAAACTGAAGATTGCTTACATGGAAACGGATCCACCTCGGCCATCCCATTCCCTCCCTTCTTCCACCAGCGGAAGAACTGCCTGCTGCTGCTGCTGGTAACTCTCTTCAAGGGTTAATGCTTCGCCGGGATTCCATGCGTTTACCTCATCTTTGGTCATGTCGCCGAAGATGCAGACGCGGACGTTGTGGCCGCGGCGAAAGTTTTCTTTGAACACACCGTGCCGGTACTCCTCCTCACCCGGCGGTGGAGTTGTAGATCTTGTTGCAGCTGGCCTTGTACTCCATAAACATCCCGTGGATCTCCTCCTCCCTCTTCTCCCAGTACGACATGATGGACAGGTACGTCGCCGCCAGCGAGAGCAGCACAAGCAGCCCCGCCGCCGCCTTGAGAGCCGTGGACCTCCTCATCTGTCTGACTCCGCAACGCCGCCACTGGATGGTGTGTGTGCGGGCAAGTAGATAAAACGCGTAATAATAAAGATCGAAAAATCTCTATCTGCCTCCTATATAACCTGACGTGTGGGGCTGGAGCTCTGCTCCAGAATCGCCTTTCGATCGCGTGCCTGAATCGAGATCAACTCGCGGTCGCCCAGCAAATACTTGTCGTCTCACCGCACTGGAATCACTCATGGATGAGGGGACGGTATGGATCAGACTCTTCAGAAGGAATGAATTAGAAATGAACCAAAGAGGCTGGAGGACTAGTCCCTCCGTCCCAAGACAGATGTTATTTGCACTTCCTCATCGACATCACAGTCATTGGGACGTACTCCTTCCGTCTTGGTAAAGAAAAGTCGTTTAAGACAGCGACACAATCTCTAAAACACAATTTTAACCTTATGTTATTATAAAAATCTTTATGGAAATGTGATATATGTATCCTTTTATGAAAATATTTTCTTTAAACAAATCTATTCATATAATTTTCACATTTACAAACTCAACATCTTAAAAGTTATTGATGATTTATATTCTCAATGTTTGACCCAAATCTTGTCCAAAAACGACTTCCTTTATCAATACGGAGGGAGTATGTATACTAGTCCTCCCACAGGTATCCAACCATCTGTCGGGTCCTGCCGGCTTCCGACATACACCCTAAGTCACCGCTACGGTAGTAGGCGGTGTCCAGGACGAGCCCGTCCAGATTTATGGGCGTAGTTGGCGCCCCGGTCGACGAGCCGCCGGGGTCGTAGTCAAGTATCTGCTGGCGAGAGAGGGACACTAGGTCGTTGTTGTGCAGCGGGTGCACTCCACCCCATCTATAGCAGCGAATGCCCAACAGGTTCCGCACTGGTGACTAGGTCCTTGACGGAGGTGACGATTGGGAATATGTCCCCATAGGCGGAGGGGCTCCATGGGATTCCTAGTGGTAGGAGGGGCTCGTGCCCCCTAGACCCACATTTGGATCTGCCACTACCTCCGCGAGGAAGTTTACTACCAGTGGAGCGAAGGGTCGTCTTTGGCGGAGGAGAAGATCTGGGCGGATGTTGTCCTTGAACACTGCAAAAACACCAAGCATCGATGTCGGTCGTCTCCACGAACAGCTCGTGGTCCGCGTCTTGAGCCGGCTAGGGCGCGTCACGGGGGACCGTAGAGCCTCCTCCGTGGTGGTGTCCTCATAGTCGAAGGGCATCGCCACTACCGGCACGATCCCCGCCATGGCCAATGCCACGGTAGCCAGCAGGGCGAGGGCGATTGCTCGGCATGGGATGAGCGAGGTGCATGCAGTGGGAAGGAAATGGGAAGTGCGTGGGATCGGCGCTGCTCCTGCTCAGCTTATATAGGCTCACTACCTAGGATGCCCACAACCCATGGAGGCATGGGTGGCCACACGTCACCACAGGCATGAAATACCGAATACCGAACCGAAAGAACCGAGAACCGGACCGAAAGTACTGAAACTGAAATTTTTCGGTACCGAGAGCTCGGTACCAATTTTCGGGAACCGAATTTACCGAGGTACATTCGGTTCTTTACCTCAGTTTACCGAATTTACCGAAATGTGTTGATTATGAGTGTTGTTGTATTATTGATTGTGTTATGGTAGATTATTGTATTATATATTTGTGGTATTCTACTCCTATATATGAATTCTGCACTATAATTGTCCATAAAATCATGTTAAAATCATGTCAAAATTGGATTTTGAATTTGCAATTACTTGTCTATGTGATCAATTCGGTACTTTTCGGTAAATACCGAACCGAACTGAAAGTAGCTTAAACCGAATTTCCTCGGTGCCGATTTTTTGAAGGAATAAATCGGTACACGATTTTCAAGAATCGGATTTATTGAAGAACCGGTACCGAACCGATCGGTTCGGTAATACTGAATGCCGAGGTTGAGCCACACGCAATGCCCACATTTGATTCGGGGTCGCGGACGAGGCACGTGGATTCAAAGTCAAGCCATGCTTCCTTGTTTACCGAAGCTATCTATGGCTCAGAATATACTACATACACAAGCCCTTCTGCCCTATTTCCAAACATCACCAAAGCCATCTACCATATTGGGTTCAGAACATACCATACACAAAGCCCTCTACACATTCCCTGTCCCCTCTCCACGCCAGCCCTCCCGAGGCATCTCCGCAGGGGGCGTGCTATCGCCCGACCAGGCAGGCCCACCAAGACGCGGCCTGGCCTACCAAACGCACCCTTCATCTTCTTCTTTTTTTGTTTTGAGGACATATACAGAAATTCAAAGAAAAGGAATAGATAAGTAAGCAGAGTTTTTTCCTGGGCCAAATAAACAATTCTCTCTAAAAGGAACACAGTCTAATACAATATCAATTAGGAACCGTGACCGCGTTCACCAAAACTTTTGTCCGATCGAGTCGCGGCCCAACAAAAACGAGTCCAAGACCCAACAAAACGAGTCCACAACATAGCCTAGTTGGACCGACAAGAATTAGGCTATTGGGCCCATTTGTTGAATCTCCACGAGCCCAGATGCTTTGATCTGTTTGCTTGTAATTTTAGCCTGCAAGTATATTATGTATGTTCTATATTTTGTTTTGTTGTATTAGTCTCGTACAACTTATGAAAGGTGCTGATCGTGGTCTCAAAATGTGTAACCTGAACTGCCGTGTCACCGAGAGGAAACCATGGGAAGCAATCATCAAATTATATGACTTTCCATGGATTGGATTGGACCGATCGTTTGACTACCACCTCTGTCCCCGGCGACATGGTTGTGACGACTGCGGGTGACGAGATCTAGTTGGCCAGTGCAAACACGTGGGACATGCTTGCCGACGAGGATCTGGCGACCAAGAGACTTGAGAATGAGACCAGAACAAACACCATAAGGCGGTGGCGGCGCTGGTGCGCTGCCATCACGCACAACCGCAGTGAGAAGAAGGCATGGAACGATCGCGGCAGGAAGCCGAGGAAGAAGCTACAATGCAACCCACGGGCAAGCCTTTAGTTTGATTGAGAAAAAAATTATTATTTATGGAACTCGTTGCTTGTATCATCCGATATACCCAAACTTTTTATTCCCAACGAACAAACCGGAACAGGTACCGAAATGGGTATATATCGGCAAATTTTCCTAACGCTTCACAGGGTAGCACGAGTCTTTGAGGATGCCGCAGACCCCCTCCCTATTGCGCGAGTTTCGGCTGATGCGAACGTAGCCGCCTTCGCCCCAGCCAGGACCCCACGAGTTCTTGACGATCCAGGCGTCGGCGCTGTACCCGACCGCCGTCGCCGCGTGACCCAGCTGGCCTCCGCAGTCCCCATTGAAGACGCCCCCACTGTAGTGCCGGAACTCAAACGAGCCGCCCTCGATCCCCACGGACACAGGCTGCGCCGCGATCGCAGACATAAGCGCGTTCGCGTCCAACGGCGGCACCTTCTGGTACCCGTCGATGGTCACCATCGGGGCCGCGGGGTGCTGGCACCGGCCCTCCCTGCCCTTGTACGGGTACGCGCCCTCCGGCACGACGCCGCGGTTGCCCTTGATGTACTCGAACGCCGTGTCCATCCGGCCGCCGTTGCAACCATGGTCCAGCTTGTCGCAGTCCACCAGCTGCTGCTCTGACAGTGCCACCAGGTTCCTTGTTCGGATGGCGTTGATGCCCTCCACTGCCGACACCGCCGAGAACGCCCAGCAGCTCCCGCAGTGGTCCCCCTGGTCCTTCACGCGCGTCACCGCCGCCTTACCGCGCCAGTCCACTGCCGGCGGGAGGCCGAGCGCGGCGCCGTGCGTGAGATTGAACGACCCGTTGTCGTCCTCCTGCTGGTGGAGTTGCTTCTCGTTTTCGCCATCATCGGCGGACGACATGCGCTGGACTGGGGACGGAGGAGTCAAGCAACGTCCGTACGGGGAGCGGCTGAACTCCTCGTCGGTCATGTCGCTGAAGCGGTTGAGGCCCAGCGTGTAGGTCGCGTTGCCATGGTTGTTGTGCTCGTAGATGCGGCGCGCGTTCACCTTGAACAGGCCGAACCGCCGGGTCTTCTCGCCGACGTCGTCGCGCGCCATGTCGTAGTGCGCGCACCAGCGCTCGTACAGTGCCCACAGGGACGCCTCCGACGCCAGGTCGTGCTCGGTGTAGTCAATGGCATTTGACGACGGCGCAGCAGTGGACAGCGCGATGGCCATGACAAGCGCAGCCGCCATGGTCGTTGCGACCTTGGCAGCTCTCACCATTGTAGCTTCAAGTGGTGTTATTAGGCAGCAAGAACTATTGACAGAGAACACTGATTGATTAAGGTATAAGTTTATCTTGTTCATACAACATCATGCCTTTGTTCTTATTATATACTCCAATATCAATCTTTTTTGAGATAAAAGCTTGATCCATAAGATTTTGTTTTATGAAGTAAATCAGTAGAGCATCATTTCTACAGCCACAACACCATCAACAATAATGATAATGATATGGGAAGTCCTGAAGAAATCATGACCCATGGATTAGATCTAGAAGAAGCATCATTCCTGAAGAAGTCAACACCATCAACATCTAGAAGCATGATCCATAAGATTTTGATACGGTACTTTCCTTTCAAATTAGCATAAATCCTGAAGAAGTCACTTCATTAATCACTTCAACTAATATTCATTTGACCCGTGGATTAGATCTAGAGATGGATCCAGATGTTTAAACATTGGTAAGATCCAATATTTGTATTTGCTTTAGTGTCACTATGGATATCTTCATATTAATTTTATTATGGAATTCTGGTCAAACAACAACAATAATTTTAATTTCATAAAAAAAAAACAACAACAATAATTTTAATGGTAGTGCAATACTCTTCTAAAATTTATCATGAGTCATGAAAAAAAATCAATTCATTCATCAATTTAATTAATACTCATTTGACTCATGGGTCAAGTCTAGGGTGAATCCAGATGTCTAAACATTCGAAAGATTGGATATTTTTATCTGTTTCTAGAGTTAATATAGATATTTGTATGTATATATTTTAATATGACTTTTTTGACTTTTAATATGACTTTGTATTTGTATGTATATACTACTAGTGGATTCCTCTGGCGTTCCGCGAGCATGAAGGAATGAGTTACAATATTACTATCACACTCCTATTCTTTTCTTTCTTATTTTTTCCTTTCTTTTTTTTTTTTTTTTTTTTTTTCTCTATACCAACGGGTCCCACTTATAATTTTATCAAAATATATACATTTGAGATCTTGTTTTAAAGAATTTATTAAAATGAATTTAATAGTATAATCAGAATTTGATTTATTTTTTGATTCATGAGTTATAACCTTTTTTTATGCTCATAGACATGTGGGGCATGTTGATGACGTGACACAAGGAAGGGTTAGTGTCTTTGGTGAGATGGCATGCTAGTGGGGTGTTAGTGGGATGGTGAGGTGGCGTGCTTGCATGTCAAGAGAATTAGCTAGTGGGGGTTGCAAACATAAGTTTTATAGATATGTGCTATTGTTAACGACTGCCAACCCATATTATATGACGTTTGACTTTTTTATCTCAAAGTTTGACCACTTATCTTATTTAAAAAATTATGCAAACTTAGTTAAGTTTAAGTCATACTTAAAGAGCTTTTATTAATAAACCAAGTCACGACAAAATAATTGATAATTTACATAAATTTTTGAATAAGATGAGTGGTCAAATTTGATGTCAAGAAAGTCAAATGTTTTATAATTTGAGATGGATTAAGGTACTATATAAGTTACTATAAGTTGAATATTCTTAGGCGCCCTGAATATTGTAATTCAAAAGCTTCTCCTTATAATAAAAAAATGCACAATTAGTCCAAAAAAACTTACAAGCTTTTTTGCGTGATTGAGAAAAAAAATACTATATGAATAATATGTTTATTATTATGGAACTCGTCGCTTGTATTTGTACTAGGTAGTGTGCCCGTGCGTTGTTACGGAATAAAAAAAAAACTTATATTTAAAAAATATGGATCGCAGGATAAGATAACATGGAGCCTTCGACATCGTTGGAAAAGAGGGCGACGAATGGCTACTGATAGCTTCTCAAAAATAGCATGAACCTCTTCTAAGGCCTTACTTATCAACGAGTTTAGCTACTGTTTTTTTCATGCACAATAGTTGCAGTGTGAAAATATCAAACACAACAGTCGTTACCAATCTCTAGAGTGTCGATTTTATTCTTGAAACCATAGTTAACACATCTCCTTTAATGGACAGTGTACCAACCTAAGTGAAACCCTCCTAGAATATATAGTGAGCCTGTGGATCATCTCCTACTCTGATAAAACAGCAGGCACCAGCAGGTTTCAAGGCAACGACAACTCCGATACTTCAAGCTTGTACAGCAGGCCCATGGTGCCAAACATGGATGATGCACTCTCCTGTAAAAGATCATCATGTCTCAAGTTCTCAACATAGTAATAGAGGACATAAGCTCATTGGATTCGTGACCTAGGATTTGAGAAAGGAGAGTAGCATCCATGGCTAGATTGGACAGAGGATTCATATTCTAGGAAAAGCACCTGTATCAATCGTCAGGTAGAAGCGTGCAGGAGCCCAGCAGCGAGATCACCGCCACGCCACACTGCCGGGAGCCCGATGGAAGGACGCACCAAAATTTCAAACGTTTTTTACGGACACCTGCTGTTGTACGACTCGTGTCCCGTGCGTGATGGCTGGCTCAGATTGTCACATAAGAGGATCTCTAAGAGATTAGCCACATAGACTAGTTAAATTTGATAACTCTCTAAAATAGATTTGATAAAAAAAAATACTATAGTGCTCCAACAGACTCTGTAAAGGATAGCCAGTGAGGTAGGTTATCTAAAAATAGAGAGCAAATAAGATGAGATAGAGAGCTGGCCATTTTGGATAGTAGAGTTTGTTGGGAGCAATTTTGTCTTAGTAATAGCTAAATTTAACTTTAGAAAGTCATTTGGTTAGTCTCTTGGAGATGCTCTAGCCTTTAGGGCCGCGTGCAACTTGGTGCAAGGGGCAAGTGGCGAGGGACAGCTATGCTTATGGTGGTTTCCTTTTTCATTGCATGGATTGATTTGCATCCACAAGTTTCTGTGATTGACGCGCATATGGAAGTGACGAGTGATTCCTTCCTTTTTTTTTATTGCATGGATTGATTTGCATGCTTAGGACGGGTAGAAGAGATTTTCTCCTTCCATGAATGGAGTCCATATACGATGAAATGGCGAGATTGGGTCGTTTCCTTTTTTTAACGATCGTTTTCTTTTCTTTCTTGCGTGGAGAGTAGAGGAGCGTTGAGCGTATGTATGGGGTTGGGATTGTTTCTTTCCTTTCATTTACCGAGATTTTTTCTTCCCTTTTTCTAGGCGGACGGCATCGATAGCTAGTGTGTGGGTCGCGGATTGCATGGAGTGAGGTGGAGGTGGACCAACAATTGTCGCACAAAGAAAGCATTTCTTTTGGTTTATTTTTATTATTATTTATTACTATTTTTATTTATGTTGTAGAGATCCGATATATCCAAACTTTTTTTCCAACGAATAAACCGGCACAGCTACCGAAATGGGTATATATCGGCAAATTTTCCTAACGCTTCACAGGGTAGGACGACATTGTGAGGATGCCGCACACCCCCTGCCTCTTGGGCGAGTTGCGGCTGATGCGAGCGTACCCGCCCTCGCCCCACCCAGGACCCCACGAGTTCCTGACGATCCAGAACGGGCCGCCGGCGCCGTCGCCGTACCCGACCGCCGTCGCCGCGTGACCCAGCTTGCCTCCGCAGTTCCCATTGAAGACGCCCCCACTGTAGTGCCGGAACTCAAACGAGCCGCCCTCGACCCCCACGGACACAGGCTGCGCCGCGATCGCAGACATGAGCGCGTTCGCGTCGAACGGCGGCACGTTCTGGTACCCATCGATGGTCACCGTCGAGGCCCCGGGGTGCTGGCACCGGCCCTGCCTGCCCATGTAAGGGTACGCGCCCTCCGGCACGACGCCGCGGTTGCCCATGATGTACTGGAACGCCGTTGTCATCAACCCGCCGTTGCAGCCGTGGTCCAGCTTGTCGCAGTCCACCAGCTGCTGCTCTGACAGTGCCACCAGGTTCCTTGTTCGGATGGCGTTGATGCCCTCCACCGCCGACACCGCCGAGAACGCCCAGCAGCTCCCGCATCTGTCCCCTGGTCCTTCACGCGCGTCACCGCCTTCCCGCGCCGGTCCACTGCCGGCGGGAGGCCGAGCGCGGCGCCGTGCGTGAGGTTGAACGACCCGTCGTCGTCCTCCAGCTGCTGGAGGTGGAGCTTCTCGTTCTCGCTATCAGCGGCGGACATGCGCTGGACCGGAGGCGGAGCAGTGAAGCAATGTCCGTACGGGGAGCGGCTGAACTCCTCGTCGGTCATGTCGCTGAAGCGGTTGAGGCCCAGCGTGTAGGTCGCGTTGCCATGGTTGTTGTGCTCATAGATGCGGCGCGCGTTCACCTTGAACACGCCGAAGCGCCGGGTCTTCTCGCCGACGTCGTCGCGCGCCATGTCGTAGTGCGCGCACCAGCGCTCGTACAGTGCCCACAGGGACGACTCCGATGCCAGGTCGTGCTCGGTGTAGTCAATGGCATTTGACGACGCCGCAGTGGACAGCACGATCGCCATGACTAGCGCAGCCGCCATGGTCGTTGCGACCTTGGCAGCAGCTCTCACCATTGTGCTTCAAGTGGTGTCGTCGGAGTGTTAGCAACAACCGAACTGAATGCTGATTATAGAGAACTGATTGATTATAAGGTATAAGTTTAACTAGTTCATACAACATCATGCCTTTCTTCTTATTATATACTCCAATATCAATCAGTATGAGATAGAAATATGATCCATAAGCGATTACGAAAAAAAAGAAATATGATCCATAAGATTTTGTTTTATGAAGTAAATCTGTAGAGCATCATTTCTACAGCCACAACGCCATCAACAGTAATAATGATTAATCACTTCAGCTAATCATTTGACCCATGGATTAGATCTAGAGATGGATCCAGATGTTTAAACATCGGTAAGATCCAATATTCGTATTTGTTTTAGTGTCATTATGGATATCTTCATATTAGCTTTATTATGAACTCAATCATTCATCAATTTTATTAATACTCATTTGACTCATGGGTCAAGTCTAGGGTGAATCAGATGTCTAAACATCTGAAATATTGGATATTTGTATCTGTTTTTAGAGTTAATATATAGATATTCATAGGTATATAATTTAATACAATCTAGGGAATTCTAGTAAAACAACAACACCAACAACAATAATGTTAATGATAGCATGGTACTTCTAAAATTTAGCATGAATCCTGAAGAAACCACTTTATTATTAATAAATTCAATTAATACTCATTTGACTCATGGGATAGATTTAGGGATGGATCTGGATGTTTAAACATCCAAAAGATTTGGAATTCATATATATTTTCCATCAATATGGATATATGTAGTTCTATCAATTTTAACATGGGCTAGAGGATTTCTAGTGAACACCACCACCAACAACAATTTGTAGTGATGATACGATACCCCTCTCTTAAAATTTAGCATGCATGAATCCTAAAGAAACCCTTTAACTGATCAATTCAATTGGTATTCATGTTTGACTCGTGGTTTATCTTTAGGGAGGGACCCAAATGTGTAAACATCCGAAAGATATGATCGGTATCCGTATATGTTTTAGCATCTTATGGATATTTGTATCTATATCAACTTTAATATGGATCGGAGAAATTCTAGTAAGACATTAACATCAACATCTACAACAATAATGGTAATGATACTCTCCTCTTTTAAAATTTAGCATGACTCCTGAAGAAGCCTCTTAATTAGTCAATTCAGTTAATATTCATTTGACACATGGGTTTTTAGGGATAAGACCCGATATTCATATATGCTTTAGCGTCGATATGAATATCCGTATTTGAATAATGTAATACGAGAACAGTTCTGGTAAAACAACACCCACAACGAAATAAACTGGATGCTAATTATGGCCCAATATTCATATAATGGATCCTATTAATTTTTTTTTTCGAGACCGCGCCGTTGTGCGTTTTTCATTAAGAAGAATAAAGTTCAAACAACAAGATGCAACGATAACGAAACCATTACCGATGCGAAACCTAACAACTACTGGATACAAAGAAAGGGATTACATAATGACCAATTTGCGACTAACCACCTCGCCAAACCTTGGGCTATCTCCCGTCGGCGGCGAGTCCCTCGGTGTTGAGGTCCAAGGCGGAGAGATCCAGGGCTCCATCAAGAAGCATCTCGAAACGGCGCCGCTTAGCCGGCGGGACACCGCCCTTGAAGATCCCCCTGACCTTCTCCACAAGGACAGCCGGAGCCTCCCCTGTGTCCGCCTCCTCGCCCAACTTCCGGAGCAGGACCGCCTGAGCCTGCGCAGTCGCATTACCCGCCCTCGGTCGCGCCGCGATACGACCACTGCGACGCAGCGGTGAGTGGGTGGCGGCTGACGTGCGCGCCCGTCGCAGGCGCGGCCCTGACTTGAGAAGCGGCGATGCCAAAGGCACACACACTGCATCCTCAATCTCCTCCTGTCGGGACCTCAAAGTCTGCGAGACGGCGGTGACATTCACGTCCTCAGAAGACACCGGGGGCGGCTCCGAGAGGGCGTTAGGAACCTCCTGCAGCGACGGGGTCCCCTCGACCATTGGCGATGACGAGCCGAGGGGCGCAAACTCCGACGCCACTAAATCAGCCCACCAATCAGCGTGCACCGAGGGTGCAGCTGCTGGAAAGCAAACGTCTGTCAGGAGCCGTGGCGTGGAGCTCCAGCCCGCGAGTTCAACAAGCATCGGGTCTACCCGAGTAGGGGGCTCCGCAGCCGCACGCGACTTGAGTGCCAACGGATCGGCGCGGTCGGCGTAGCACGGTGCGGTGGAGACAGGGTCAACGGCAACTTGTCGTCGGCGTGGGTGGCCATCGTGAAGGCTGGACCGGCGTCGCCGACGACGCCGGGCGCCGGCGCCCGGCGCCCTTTGCGGCGAGTGCGGCGCCAACGGCGGGGGGCTCCCTCCGGCGCTGCGTTGGAGATGTCGAGGAGCCGCGCCTGGGGCCCGGGGCCACCGCCACCTCTCCCAACGTCGTGGCATGGCGTGCCTACGCATGGCACGCTGAAGGGTGCTGAGGTGGGCGGCGATGGTGGCGGTGCTTGCAATCCGGGCCCGGTGCCTCGTGCCAAGGCAGAGAAGGCAGCGAGGCGAGGAAGTGCATTGGGCGGCGATGTGGTCGGCAGCAGGACGATTGAAGCGAGAGGCCGGCGAGTGAAGGCGGTACAGGCCGGTGGCGGCGACGGAGAGGTGGTGCGGCGACGCCCCGATGGCGGCTTTGGACAAGCGTGAAGCCGTCGGCGTCCACTGGCAGCCGAGCCGCCGGTGCACGGGCACCACGACCAGCGGCTGCGGGCCAAGTCGCCGGAAGAACGAGCACACGAGTGTAGATGGTGGTACAGAGGAGGACCGGCGGCCCCGAGCTGGCACGACGACGGCGACGGAGCGGCGGCGACGGCGTCGCCCCTCCTTGGGGGATGGTGGCGGGGCGTGAGGCGGTGTTGCACACCACACTTGGCACCATAGGGGCGAATAAGGGCGTCACCTAAGGCACGACGGGCGGCCTCAGTGCGTCGGCTGGGGCGGTGGGCGGCAACTCATCGGCTGGAAGCGTCGCCGTCATCGTTCGCCCACCGGCGATGCCGCGCTCCCCGGCGGCTCCCGGGGAAGGAAGGGCGCGGCATGGGGGACAAATTGGGCGATTGGCGGGAAGGCGGGGCGGGACGGGCGGACGAGGGAGACGTCGGGGCTGGAGGCGTCGCCGTGGCCCTCATCATCTTCCTCCGGGACGTCTTTGATGCCGAAGTGAGCCGCCCCCGTGACGCGGGGCCCGCACTCGTCGGCCCTGCGGCGTTGTTGGCGACAAGGCCGCAAGGCCAGCGTCGCCCGGTTCCGGGCACGGCGTGGAGGTCGACTTGGGTGGCGGCGGGTGCCGGAGCGGCCAGCGCCACCCTCCCGACCGCGGTGCATCGGCCGGTGAAGCCGCGCGCGTCTCCGGCCGAGGCGGCTAGGGGCGCCACGGGGCGAGGCCGGCCGGCGGCGGCGTTGACGGTGGGCGTGGCGCGCCGCTGCCCGAGAAAGCACCCGAGGGGGAGGCGGGCGGTCAGAGCAAAGCACCCCACCGGCGGCGAGCCCGGGGCGCGGCCCGCGGCCTCCCGCGAAGGGCGCGGAATCCCGCCCCAGCGCCGCGGCGCTCGGGCGCGGCCACCGGGGAGGGCGACGAGGAAGAGGGAAGGGCCTCAAGGTCACCATGGATCGATAGATCGGTGATGAGGGCGCGGATCCGAGCTTGGAGGGAGCCGGGGAGAGGAGGGATGGCCGGGGTAGGTGGTGGCGGCGCGTTGCCGCCCGTTGGGGTGTCGGGGAGGGTCGGGTGGGGGGAACAAGGATGGGCCATCGTACCTACCAATGGATCCTATTAATAAAACACAAAAAATCCTACCACTTTTTTCACACTCATTTTCTTTCACGCCTTCCGGCCTCCGTTTCATTACCGTTTAGCCTTTTTTTTTTTTTTTCATGGAGTCCTCATGTATCCTATCCCGGATAGAAATCGAATCGAAATAAATCCTACCTCAATAAGGGTCTGTTTCTTTTCCGTTTAGCCTTATTCTTTTTTTTCACAGAGTCTTCATGTATCCTATCCCAAATAGGATAGGAATCGAATCTAAATAAATCCTACCTCGATAAGATCACGTCTCCATAATATAGAGGTAAGGTGGTGAAAGGTCCTAATGGCTAGAGGGGGGGTGAATAGCCTATTAAAAATTCTACAAACAACATTAAGCAAGGCGGTTAGTAAATAAGACGGCGTAGCAAATATGCAAATGTTTGCAAATGCTTCAAGCTAATTATGCAAGCCTCCTAGCAATTCTAATATCTCTAATCACAAGCAATGGCTAGGTTGTTAAGTTACTCCTAGGTGGACAAGATATGCTAACTAGATTACCACTAGGAGCTAACAAGGCTAAACAAGCTACTCAAGCTACCAAGCTAAGCACCCTGACAAGTTATACTACCAAAGTAATGCAAAGAGATGCTTAGAATACAATACCACCGGTGTAGTGTCGAGGTTGAAGCCAATCACCGTGTACAAGAAATCTCCAACGAGCTAGCACACAAGACACGATGATTTTTCACCGAGGTTCACGTGCTTGCCAAGACGCGCTAGTCCCCATTGTGGCGACACACTCACTTGACGGTTGCTAAGCTTAATGGCGGTGCCAAATCCCCGGTGGGAGCTTGTAATGTAGAACCTCCTAATTACGGGCCCACCACTTTTTGTCATTGTCCCAAAGTCCTCGGCGGTTTGTGCGAGATACACCCGATAACTTAAGAAGCCCCGTTGATAACTCATACCGGGATCAACAAAGGAGTAGTTACAACATTTGTTACAAAAATATAGATCAGAGTGCGCAAGAATAATAACATTAATTTTATAAAATATGAGTAAGTTACATTTGAGTAAACTTAACTTAATTAATTTGCGGAAGCTGAGTAGACTAGAAGACAACGGATCATGTCGTGCTCCCCACCGACATAACCTTGGTTAACGACGAGTCAACACCTGCAACAAGGGTTAACAAACCCCGATGCGGGAGTACTCAACAAGACTTAACCGACAAAGAAACAGGAGAAGACTTAGGAATGCAGGTTTAGGGGAATCAAGGTAAGGATTAGCAAGAATCAAGAATTCTTTTGCAGAAAAGCTTACTAAAAGTGAATCCTTACTTTCAATACTTTTAATTCATATTAGTAGCTCATATACTCTAGGTTATCCTACTCTAGAGCAAACATTTCTTTCATAAGCCAACTTTCTTTTCTCAAAACCATATTCCATCAATTACTACGAAGAAGGGTGCGAGGATCAAGTCTCCTTTTCTCATGGAGCAAACGCCGATTCGAACCGCTTAAAACCCAGCTGGGGATACCTCACCACACGACATATGTAGAACTTAAACTTGCATATGTCAACCCTCACTCGGACCGTCCAAAACGGGACCGCGCCCCACGCCACCCGAGAGTACCCGTACACCTCCAATCAGGGACTTTAACCCACGAGGGTAACTTGTACTCCCGCCATCTCTCCACTCCCAATGCGCGGTTTATGCGTTCCCGATTTGGCTCACCTCCGAGATCTCGGGCTTACACGCAGTATGTGGCCGGTATTATAAATTCTTGATCCAAGGGCCAATCCACGGACGGTCCTTAAGCGACCAACACGGGACAAGCACGGCTAGGTATCCCCCGGCTTTCAACCTACGCCCCGTCCGATCTCAAATTCATTTCTACTTCTCTTTCTTTTCGAAAAGGTACCATATTCTCATGTAAAGCATTTTGAAGAAACAGCTTAACTAATTAAGCGAGGGCTAAGCATCACTAAGCATTTTCGAAATAAAACAAGGTTAACAAGGATGGTATTGCAATAAACAAGGATGATAATGCAGCAATTAGGTTATCACTCAACTCCTAGAACTTAATGCAACATATCATAAACATAAGTGTAAAAGCTTTGTAAAATACAAGGAAAGGTTTAAATGTATCAGGGGCTTGCACGTGTTGCGGGGAAAATCGATTCCGTAGAAAGATTATCGAAGTCAAATTTGATAACATCCTTGTCGACGGACGGATCTTCTCGAAGCTTGATCATCACGAACCATATCAACACCTTCTCCAAAGCTTCATCAACACGATCCGACTCACTCTCGTATACTCTACACGTAGTTGATGATGCATGCTTTAGCATGATGAAATATAAATATGATGCTTGATGGATGCATGAAATGATAAACATCTTGAGTACAACTTTCCTTCACGATAAAGTTGCAACCCAACAAAACCAACTTGTTAAACTACTCTACAAGATATCATCACCATTGCCAAAGGAGTTCTCAAGGACCATTTGATTGTGGTATGATCCAAGATTCACAAAACAACCCCAAAGTCACACAAAACCTAAGTCATTCTACACTAAACATAACATTTAAACACATAAAATAAAAAAAAGCATAAAATAGAAAATAATTTAAACATTTCAAAACGATTCCAAACTTTTTTATACAAGAAGGTCACATCATAAAACAGTACCAAATAAATTTTCATGATTTTTAAATAAATATTTTATTTTCTAAAATTCATGGAAGATGCATTTTTCAATTAAAGATTGTATTTTTAAATCATGCAAGAACTACTCAAAATCAAAGTTTCAAAATTTTCATGGATACATTTACTCATAAGAAGGCCCTACAAAAATTTTCAGAATTTTTGAAGCTATTTTCAAATTTCTATGAATTTTGCAAAGTTTGGCACTAATCAAATTTGAAATAAATCGAAAAACAATTTTAAACAAGAAAATCGACCATCGGGGCCGAAACTGGCCAAGCACGGCCCAAAACACCAGCAGGCCGGCCCGGCAACTGGCAGGCCCGGCCAGTACCCGACCCGTGGCCCGACCTCGCCGGCGACGGCGGTTGGCCGGCCGTTTCGCCGGCGGCGAGGTCCCCGACGACGCTACCTTCACCACTCTACTCCCCCACTTCATCCCGCATCTCTCGACCCCCAAATCCCTCACTCTAGGGCACGACGGCACGCGCCGGCGGCGGTAACGGGCGGCTTGGGCGCGCGGCAACCCGGCGCGAAGCTCACGAGGCGCTTTTCGGCGACGGCAGCACCTCAATCTATCCGGCACCTCTAGGGCGACCCTAACCCCCTACTTAATCGACCCGGACTGGCTTTCCCCCGGCGGCAACGCGGGCGGCGGTGCGAGCATGGCGAGCTCGCCCGGCGACGGCGTTCGGCGATTACCGTGCGGGGAAAAGAAAAACGGGCGGCACAAGCACGACTATAAGATCACCACGAACTTGAATGGCGGGGTGGTTAAGGCCAAGGTGCGGCGGAAGCGGGTGGGCGGCGATGACGGCGGTCGCGGCGGCGCTCACCAATGGCAGCGGCGTGTTCGGCGACTTGATACGGCTGCGAAAACCATCGAGCGCCACGAGCATTAGGATGACGAAACGGAGCTAGGGTGCAAGTTGGTTCGCCGTGAAGCTCACCGAGCGTCGCGGCCCGCGGTGAGCGGCGCTTGGCGGCGGCGGCGTTTGCCGGCCATCCGCGAAGAAGAAGGCGGCGCCGGTTGCTTCGGCTGCGAGGCAAGGCGCTAACTACTCCAAGCGATGCGCAACGAAGTTGCGAGCAAAGCGGCAGGATGGTTTGGCTAGAGGTGAAAGCGAGGGCGGCGAAATCCGGCGGCAAAGGTGAAGTCGACGACGGCGGTGAAAGCGGGGAAAGAAAAACGGCGGCGGCGGCGGTGCTCTTTATATCCGGCGGACGGCGATGGGCGATGGGCGACGCGACAACGGCCACGTTGATCTCAAAGCAACGGGGCGGCGGCGCCTAGAAGACCGGCGAAGGCCACGCGGCGGCGGCGGCGGCGATGGGGCGGCATGGGCGGCCATGCCGACAATTGTAGCACCCAAAACCCTAACTTTCGGTTTTTGATCAAATTTTCCTCAAATTTGAATTGAACTTGAAAAACTCCAAAAAGTAACTTAGCTTAAAATTTCAAGATCTACAATTTTCACAATTGAAACATTTTCAAATTCGGCCTCTAAATATGACTTTTTGAAATGGGGTAAAAAGGGATAAATTTGAATTCAAAATTACTTTAAAATTTATTTAAAAACTTCAAAAACTTTGTACACCTCTTTTGTACATCAAGAAAATATCTACAAACTAGCTTTTTGGAAGTTTTGTCAAATTTTGTTTAGATTTTGAAATATGGAAAAAGGGGTAAAGAAAGGTTAGGGTTTAGGGTTTAGACCCGGAGGGGTAACTTACAGATTCTTATTCTATTCGCGTCTTTTCCGCCAACAACACAACCAAAGCTATAACTAAACTTATTTTTGTCCAAACTAAAGCTTAAGCGGTAAATAACACCGGGGTGTTCTGAGCTCAAGCAAACGATCACAAGAGAGGGTCCAACAAGCCACGAGCAATCCACTAGTGCTCCTTTCGCGAATCTCCCGCGGGGTAAGGAACGACCCCTCACAAACCACCGGTGTGGCCTCGAACAAGCTCCAATCGAGCTCAACACCGCCTCTTGCTCCAAGCCGCTAGGGAACCGGGCAAATTCCCAAGAAAACAAGAATCCCGCGGCTTCTCCAAGGATGAAGTGCCTCTAGATGCAACCGATGATGCAATGCACTTCTATTACTCTCAATCTCACCAAGAATTCGAGTTATGGATGGAGAGATGAGTGGAGAGGAGTATCACAAGCTCAATAGCAAGTTGGAAGCTTCAAATGTGCAAGAGAGGGCTCACAATACCGGCCATCCAAGTATATATAGAGCTCCTCACGAAATGGAGCCGTTGGGCTTTCAAATGGGCATTCTGCGCATCGACCGGACGCACCGACCGGACTCACCAGCGAGTCCGGTCAAGCGTCCGGTCGCACCATTTCGTGCGTCCGGTCACTACCGACACGCAGCGCCTGGCCCCCATAGCCGACACGCCCCGCCGTGCTTCCGGTCGATGGATCCGGTCCATGTGTCCGGTCGATTCCATGCACCCGAGCGCCCGACATGCTCTCTGCTAGACGCACCGACCGGACGCTCCGGTGTCTTCGATGCTTCCGGTCGCCGCTTCCGGTCCTTGCGTCCGGTCACACGTCGAGGATGAACCGAAAACATGGCTTACTGGAAGTCCGATCGGACTCACTGACCGGACGCTCCGGTCAGTGCTTCCGGTCGAGTTCCAGCTTCCGGTCGAGAGTCCGGTCACCCTGAAAACAGCGAGTTCGTCATGTTGTTGTCGCCTTTGCTTCAACCTTGCTTCGCCTCTTGCCATATGTTGCCAACACGTCGAAGATGAACACGTTATCACCAAAGTTAGCACGTCGATAAGTTAGGCAAGATCGAAGTTAGTGCTCTCATTGTCCTAAATGCAATATGCAAGTCAATTGGACCTAGAAGCACTTCACCAAAGGATTGTCGCGGCATCCCCTCTTGATAGTCGGCTATCTATCCTATAATGTGATCACACGCTCTATCGTGTCTTGATCACCGAAAGGAAAACCCTATCAAGATACCTTTGCCTTGATCTCCCGGGTTCCTCTTAAGCCGATCACCGAGCTTGACGATCCATCAAGTCCACCGACATTGTCCATGTTCATGATCATCATGCTCCATGTCATCCACCTAATCCTATCTCAAGTCATCACTTAGAGCAAAGGATTAGTACCACAAGTGTGTCATCAATTTCCAAAACCAAACATGAGATTTCAGGTGGAGACTACCCCAATAAGATCACGTCTGAAGAATGTAGAAGTTGAATCCATACGGTACAAGATAGTACTCCCTCCATCCCAAATTATAAGTCGTTTGACTTTTTTGACAACAAGTTTGACCACTTATCTTATTCAAAAATTTGTGCAAAATATCACTTTTTTTGCCGTGGCTTTCTTTATTAGTATAAGTTCTTAAAGAATGACTTGAATTTGACAATATTTACGCAAATTTTTTGAATAAGACGAATGGTCAAACGTGGAGCCAAACAAGTCAAACGACTTATAATTTGGGATGGAGGGAGTACTAGATTAGGACAAAGAAAACGAAAGATGAAATCGGCCAAATCCAAATCAAATAAAAAAGGAGCTCTAAATCGAATAAAAAATAGCAAGATTTTTATTAGCACACGACGCAAACATATTATTGACCAAATCAAAATTGTCTTTAATGTATTATGTACTATATAAATATACACAAGCCCTACCAAATCTTGCAAGTGAATCCGAATGTCATTCTACATCGACACAGGATCGGCCATAAATTAAATACCGCAATGGCGTCCTCACGGCCGACGTGCTCGATCTTGGACGACTCTTACCCATGGCCGGTGACCCTGCTGCCGATGCGCTCGCCAAGCGGAAGCCAGCGTCCGAGAGGTCGTCGCGCTCACACCCGCGCCGTCATCTCTGACTCGCTTTGGCTGACGACACCCCAGTGACACGCTCTCATGGCTCACTGCTACACCTGGGATGCTCGTGACTTGCGCCCGATGAGAGGGAAGAAGGTTGGAGGAGAAAGGGGTCGGGCTCGAGGAGGTGTTTTTTTAGCAGCAATAGCAAGGAGGCGGTGTGGCTGCTGAAGTGGGAGAGAAACAAATGAGGCTAAGGTTTCCTAAGAAATTGGTGGCTCGCCGGTTTTGCTTGGGAAGAGGAGAAGCCCGGCCCTCTAGGCCTGCGGGATTAGAAGGCCGAAAGCGACTTTCCTATCTCATGCCTAGGTTACCTTTTTAGTTGTTCTCTCTGTCTTTGGCTCGGCCCAATAATGTTGATCTTAATTTTCATGTACCAATAAATGGAGACCATAAAAGATTGTGTGCTACTGCTCACGTGAAAGGTTTACAAGGATAGGACGTAACAAGAATTGAGCGACGAGCATGGAAGAGCAGTGATCTGATCTCGATGCTAAGCTTTCACGTACTCAGAACAAAAACATAAATATTCTATGTGTCTCATGACTCGGGCTTATATAAGTTAGAGCAACTTGTTGCAAATGAAGTAACAATGATTCGCTGATCCATGACGAGATATTATGAACCTCATTGTTTTTAGTTTCTAAACTGCTCTTGCATCTTTTTCTTGAGTATGTGTCTTTTTAGTTCTCATAAACTGGCACTAGAAATTTGGAATGGGAAAATTAATTTTATCAACACCTATTTTTTTCAACTAAAAAAAGAAAATTTAACTAGGCTCCTGGGAGTTGCTATATCCCAATCGCATGGGTTTTTGTTTATAAATTTTAAGGCGACGGATCTCCACCATTGGATCTGCATCTAATGTCCACAAGTGACAAATCACATATCACAAAATCACAAATCACAATTGACAAACTACAAATCATAAGCGACAAATCACAAGAAATATTTTTTTTCCTATGAAAGAACAAAAAAAACAGATTCTTAGAGCAATAAACGAAGAGTGTTTGAGCCATGCAAGCACAGCCGCAGGGAGAGAGTGGACAGACGAACGAGTGGATTGCAGTTGCAGCCTAGTAAGCATCACATGCCTGCCATGCAGTACGTGCACGCGTCCGTGAGAATTGAAGATAGAACAAAATGTGTGTTGCCGCCGCCTCGAGCTCGGCGCTGCCCAGGCGACTTGAGATATAAAAATTGTGTAGATTATTAACTCGGAAAGTTTGAAATCTATGGTACAGCCGTTACACTAAAGCACGGGCTAAGTTTGCTAATAAAATAATAAAAGGCGTCACTCCCGTCTAGCCTGCAGGCCCAGTAGCATCAGATAGCCTCCACTGTACGTTTTGGTATAATTCGTGCTGGCGGAGCTAGTGGCGGACCTAGCTGGAAGTGTTCCGCCACCAACGCAAAGCCGCCGGCGGCTGGCAGGCGTCGTAGAATCGTTCGCGTGCACGTGCCGAGAAACACCAAAGTTCATCCCGGTGACACGCCGGCGACGACGACCGTACGTGGAATCCAACCACGTACACGTAACAACGTCTGCACACCTGCCTGAGAGCCGTGAAAGAGAGAGAGAGGACATTAAGAAAAACAGAACGAGTACGTGTCTATGTGTATAGAAGCGTACGTGCTCGACGTTGTACAAGCACTGTGCCGTGGCGTGCGTAGGCACCACGCCGATCGATGGATGGATGGATGGGTCGGAGACCACGAGAGAAACGTCGATCCATCTGGGAGCCAGTTAAGTTGGCGGGTGCGTGGTGCGCCGAGAGGCTTCGCCTGTCGAGCTCTGGGTGCGGCACGGCGATGGTGGCGATGGTGCGCGCTCGTACGTGAGTGAGTGGGAAACTAGGCAATATCTATCGCAAGAGGCGGCGGATCCGGCCGGCCGGCCGCCTGCACGTGGACTGCACCCAAACCCAGGTGAGCTCACGATAGAAAAAAGATGGCTCTCTCTGTGGCCTATGGATACGTCGTCGTCGTCTTCGATGTGTGTGCCAAGATAAACGCTGCACGTACAGCTGAATCTGAATGGTACGTTGCCGCGATGAATGAACCTAGCAGGCATCGTGTGCGCGCGTGTGCGTGCGTGGACTCGATCAGCTTTGGTGCTCTCCGATACGGACGTACAGGGGCCGATGAATCAACTCATCATGTCTTATGACTTGTCTGCTTCCTCGATCCATATATATACTTATCTATATATATACATATGTATATGTATAAATAGAAATATATGGATCGATCGGATAGCTAGTGCTGCTGTTCACGTCAATTGAAAATGGTATGATAACAGCAGCCTGCCTATCAGCTGTATGCCCCAATGTACACGTAAACTTTTGCACAGATCTGAGGACGGGTCAGAGTAGTATACATCGAGAACTCGCACACAGGTTTCTCTTCAGGCATCCGGCGCCTCCCCTTTCATACATACTTACTTATTGCTCCAGGCATATATCGGCTAGTAGCAGCGATATTATTGTTCACCCTTCACCGCGCGCGCGCAGATCAGTGCAGCGAACGAACTCCAAAGAGGCGTGTGTGTGTGTGAGAGAGAGAGAGGAACCGATGGGCAGCGTCGTCGGCGATGGCGGCGGCTCGTCGTCGGAGGAGGAGCAGACCGCGGGGAGTGACGGTGGCGCCCCTTCGCCGCCGGCGGTCTGCGTCACGGGTTCAACCGGCTACGTCGGCTCCTGGCTCGTCCGCACGCTGTTGCGGCGAGGCTACCGCGTCCACGCCACCGCAAGGGACACGGGTACGTTCGTCGACGTTGCGTCCTCCGTCGTCCATTGCTATATATAGTCAGAGGCGTTTTGAACTAGCAACCTCACCATGGCCGAGCTGGTGGTGCTGGTGTGTTGCGCGTGCCGTGTGTGCGTGTGCGCCGGTGCCGTGGTGTTGGTGGGCGGCATGCAGGCAAGGCTTGGCAGGTGCTCGGCGCCGTGGAAGAAGAAGAAGGGAGGGAGAGGGACCGGCGGCTGAGGGTGTTCCGGGCGGACATGGGCGAGGAAGGGAGCTTCGACGCCGCCGTCACGGGATGCGTGGCGCTCTTCCACGTCGCGGCCTCCATGGAGCTCCACGTATCACCCGACGCCCATCACGACAACCTTGGTGAGTTGATCGAGAACTTGTGATAGATGTAGTACATGTAAAGTTGTCGCCAGCTAGCTAGCTACTCACTCTCCCTCCGTTATGCGTGATCCACAAAAATGCTCTTGTGATAGATATACAAATAAAAAAAAAAACTTATGAAATAAAACTCGTAGTTTTGAATGAAAGGTAGTCCCTCTGTTCTAAATTGTGTTTTGACCTTTTCTACAAAGATTTTATTACACACCTAAATACATATTTGTATATATTTATGTTTACTACTTAATTAGTGAAAGCTATATATATTTTTTTTTAAAATGAGTGTTTTATAATTTAAAATATAAGGAGCAAATATTATTGAAAAATTAGTGCTCAAGGGTACACATCAGAGACCATGCAAGTTAAATGTGAAAAGGCTTTTTTTTTTTTTTTGGTACTCGCGGAAGCAGTAACATAACCGGAGAGAGAGAGCACCACCGGTTGGTCGGTAAAGACATCTCCGATAGATGTACCAGTCCACCAATGTATGCTATATATGTGCTAGTGGTTTTAATAAAAGATACAAAAGTGTTATAAGTGCAATCAATGAATTGTGTCTTATAATTTACATGTCATCAAATTGGCTTCACGTCAAATAGCCAATCAAATGTTTGAGATCCTCGACCATCCTGTTTTGTGGAAAGAACATAAAACAAGAATTTGCTAGAAGAAAAATATGTTGGCTATTAAGATAGTCGCGAAGACCAAAGATGAAGCCACATGCTAGATTTAACCCGGAAACCAGAGTCTCTGGCACAAGATGACAAAGGGGGCGATTCTCTGAGTTTGTCGCCAAACCATGAGTCGACAAATAATCGGATATTCTTCTTCGTCGCACAATGAACACGAGGCATGTTGCTCCAACAATGTAGGACATTCTCGGCGTGTTCCTAACTCCAAGTGCTTGGGAAAAGGTTGGTGTTGTCAAGCCATGTCGTGATGTCCTTCCACAGTCGTCTAGGAAAACGACAATCGTAGAAAAGCCGTCTAGATGAAACGACAATCGTAGAAAATATGGATATCCGTTGGCAAAAGACGACAAAGGGGGTAATTCCCCCGAGTTTGTCAACCCATGAATCGACAAATAATTAGGTATCCTTCCTCGCCGTAAGATGAACACAAGGACTCTGTTTTGTAAATCAACCTAGTTGAAGTAGTTTGCATTTTGGTTGTATCCATGTGTTTCCAAATGAGAACTCTGTTTTGTAAATTGACTGTTATGAATTGATGAAGAATTTCTTGCTAATGAGTTCAACTGTCCAACTGATTTAGCAAGAAATGTACATGTACCATGTATAACGTCACTTTATGTCGGATTTAGTTAACCTCTTTCCCGTGACGAGATGTTTGCAGAGGAGCACGTGAGGTCACGTGTGCTGGAGCCAGCGACGAGGGGAACCCTCAACGTGCTGCGTTCCTGCGTCCGCGCGGGGACCGTGCGCCGGGTCATCTTCACGTCCTCCGTCAGCACGCTGACGGCGGTGGACGCCGACGGGCGGCGGAAGCCCGTCCTCGACGAGTCCTGCCTCAGATCCCTCGACGACGTCTGGCGCACCAAGCCCGTCGGCTGGGTGCGTCGTGCGTGCACTGCTAGCTGCTTCTCGCTTCACACTCTCAGTGATCTGCTTCGTCTACCTCGCTCTCATCAGCTCTCTCTGAAACATATCTGAACCCTCTGTGGCTTGCAGATCTACATCCTGTCAAGCGGCTGACCGAGGAGGCGGCGTTCAGGTTCGCGCAGGACAACGGCGTCCACCTCGTCTCCATCATCCTGCCCACCGTCGCCGGGCCGTTCCTGACGCCAACCGTCCCTACGAGCATCCAGCTCCTGTTGTCACCCATCACAGGTACGGTACGGCAAACCAACACAGGTCCTTCTTGACGCTCTGTCGTCTACTCCGGCCTGACGCCGCCGGCGCTGCAGGTGACCCGAAGCTGTACGCGGTGCTGTCCTCGGTGCACGGCAGGTTCGGGTGCGTGCCGCTGGCGCACGTCCAGGACACGTGCGACGCGCACGTCTTGCTCATGGAGGCGCCGCGCGCCGGGGGGCGGTACCTGTGCGCGGCGGGGGGTACGCGGCGGCGCACCTCGCGCGGCTCCTCGCCTTAAGCTACCCTCCGTTCAGGCCCGGCGACGGCGACAGGCACGCATGCACGAGCGGTTTCTTTTTTCCTTCTTCTATCATATCAATCAGGTGCGTGCGTTTTCTGATCGGCGACTCGATCTCGTGGCGCATTCAGGCTGAGCAGAGACTTGACGACGACGACGACTCGTGCTCGCCGCCGGTGGTTTCGTCCAGGAGGCTGCTGGATCTCGGGTTCAGGTTCCGGTATGGCGTCGAGGACGTGGTGAAGGACAGTGTCGCGCAGTGCCTCGCCCATGGGTTCCTCGAGCAAACTGAGACCTGAAAGGGACAGGGACAGAGCTGCAACTCCTAGTTGGCTTCACCAGTTCAGCCATCTCCAACTCCTTTCAGCAGCAAGGCTGGGCAAGGATGGATGGATGGTTGGGCTTGGGCTCAAACATGGCATGCTACCTTATGCTTAATTTTGTGTGTGTGGGCTCGCTCTATTGTCAAATTTAAGAACAGGAGTATGTTCTTTTTGACAAACAAGAGCCCGTGTTTTTTTTTTCTCGAATACGCAAAAATTTTTTTTTTTCATATCTTTTGTATTAAGACGAAAAAAATAAGAACACAAGTATGTTTGAAGTGCGGAAAAATTCGCAAGAAACCAGTTCATATAATGTTATGTTAGGTTTTTGTGGTGCCTTTTGATTTATGTCGGGAACTTCCCGTGTTTTAAACTGTTATTAAAATGAAAGAGCTAAGAACATGTCCTTTTATTTATGCATGTCTAAAGCGTGTAAGTTTCACAGGAAACAGTTTGTTTGGTGTAAGGGTTTGCTCGTGCTTTTCAAATTATGGGAACTTTATGTAGTTTAAAACCATTAAAAATTAGTTAATATACAGACATACTTTAGCTACAAAATAAAAAGGAAAATGATGTCTTTTTTTATTTGTATGTGTCTGCAGTGCATGAAATTTTATCGAGCTTTTCAATATATGGGAACATATTTTTTAATGAGAAATTTTACAATGTTTAGAAAATAGATAAATAATTAAACATGAAACACATGAATTTCGCAGGAAGCCATTCATATAATATTTGAGTTCAGTGATTTTCCATTTGTACTTCCCACACTTGCTACAAGAGGCGAGAATATACCACCAAATTTCGCAAGAATGCCACGGATGACTTCGAGTCTCCTAGATGTTTTTTTTTGTCTTTTTTTTTTTTTGGCATTCAGCCTTATCTTTGTAATAATTGACCTGATTCTACCTATTGTTAGATGAAACCAAATATAAAATATCCTTTATCTAAAAAAAAGTTACTTCCCACACTGGCAATGAAATAACGGGGAACATGAAAATATTTCAGAACATGCTGCCTATAGTGTTCTTCAGTACTCCAACTTCTGGAGTGCTACTAACTGGAAACAAAACAAATGTCACGAGACTAATATAAATCTCCAGAAACTAATGTACCAAGTCTTATAATGATCGTTATATATGACCATGGATCACGAGAGAAGAACACATACGTGGAGTATTTTTTAAAAAAATCTGGAAAATTCACTAAAAAAAGGGTTCATATAATGTTAGGCTCTTCCAGTGTGTTTTTTTACTTATCAGAACTTCCTATCTTTAAAGCCATTAAAGAGAGAGTCCAAACAAATATTACACATTTTTATTTGTGTGAATCTAAAGCACGTGAATTTCATAGGAAACTATTCGTTTAATGTAAAGGTTTTAACTAATGTTTTTCAAACCATGAGAACTTACGTTCTAAATCATTATAAAAATATCTACAAAATAAAGAAAAAGATGTATTTGCATTTGTTTGGTGTCTGAAATGTATGAAATTGGTGAGCAACAATTCATTTAATGTTAGATTAGAGGTTTATCTGACTTTTTCAATGTATGGGAACTCTCGCATTTTAAACTATTCAAGAAACATATGAGAAAATAGATAAACCATTTTTTTGTGGGTGTATCTTAAATCACGTGAATTTTGTGGGAAACCAATTATTTAATATTAAAATTGTTTTGTGCTTTTAGATTTGTAGGAACTTCCCGCGCTTTTAAGAGCAAGGGCAACGATATCGCCTGCTCGCCGGCGAAATAGTGTCCAGCGTGGCTTTCAATTAATGCGGCAGTGGCAACGTTGTGTTGTTGCAAAGCTAGGGCTCACGTATACCGCCTGTTTCAAGCCAACGTTTCGTGGGACGCCCGCTCCGCACACACTTTGTCCCTTTACTCTCTTCGCCAGCGGGGATTTAGCTGACTTGTAGCCTGCCATAAAACCTTGCTCTAATGTGGTATTAAACTTGCTAAAGAGGGCAAAGAGGATGTCTTTTTGGTCTATATGTTAGGGTTCTTTTGTGGTTTTCGATTTGTAAGAGCTTCACATGCTTTTATGCCGATATTGAAATCGCTAAAAAGAGCGAAGAGAACTTGCCATTTCTGTTTGAAAATATATGTTAGGGTTAGGGTTCTTTTGTTGTTTCGATTGTAGGAAGTTCCGCGGTTTTAAGCCGATATTGAAATTGCTAAAAGGAGCAAAGAGAACATGCATGTCCTTTTTTGTTTGCTAAAAGGGTTCTTTGGTTTTCGATTTGTAGGAGCTTCCCGCGCTTTTTAAGCCGGCCGATGTTTGTAATTGTATATTAGGGTTCTTTTGTGCTTTTCGATCCGTAGGAATTCCCGCGCTTTTAAACCACTATTGAAATAGCTTACAAAGAACAAACAGAACATGTCTCTTGTTTGTGCAAACCACTGACAAACATGATCTCCAGCATCTAATCGATCTAATGATCTAATTAAACTGTAACTGCTTTAATCGGCAATCATATCAAAATAAAATATACTAGGATGGATCTAAGTCTTTTGCCATATCTCTATGATGTGATGATCGCTATACCAAGCTGCAAGATCTAAGCTTTACATATGACCACGAAGCACGGGAGAAGAGCGCTCGGGTTGAGCAGGTACAGCTCCTGGATGTTCGAATCGTCGCCGACCTGACCGGCAACCGAGTCGAACCCCGGCTGCACGGCGACGTCCTGCCTCAGCTTCTCCATCTCCAGCGGGCGGTGGATCCTCCCCGCGATCACCCTGCACACGAACAGCGCGTGCCTCGCGCCGCCACCGTCCGGCCCGTCCTCGCCAGTGCCAGCGCCACCTCCGGCGGCGCCGCTGGTCTCCTGCAGGCAATCCAGCGCGTGCTTGCTCGTGGAGGTGGTCAACACGCCGACGCCGCCGTTCCTGGAGAAGCCGTGGCGGATGATGCGGCAGACGTTGCACAGGCTGGACGTGCAGACGCTGTGCGAGCCGCCGGCGCCGAGAGAGCACGAGACGGTGGTGCCGTGGAACTGGAGCAGCTCGTTGCCGTCGGCGACGCAGCGGGGGTGCTTGTTGCTGTTGGGCAGCCTCGCCGCCCTGCCCTTCACCTCCTCCATGTACTCCTTGAACCGGTCCACCCGCCTGTCCGTGCTGTGGACCTTGACCACTCGCTCGACGAGGGCCAGCGCCGCCTCGGGATTCGGCCACCCGACACTGTATATGAGCTCCACCACCTTGCTCGCCGTCTCGCCGTCCGCCACCTCGGAGACTGCGCACGCAAGAACCGGAGCCGCCGTCAGACATGAAATGCAGCACGACCACGACGACCATGAATTGTTTGTTGATCAGAGAAGTCTGGATCATAGATGGTGGCGCTTACCGGCGTGGTAGACGAGGTGATGCGATTCCAGAGTGCTGTCGTTGGGGAAGAGGCCGCCGCAGCGGTTGCACCGGACGACGACCTCGTCGCAGGAGGCCCAAGCAGGAAGGGGCGACCCGGCGTCGCCATAGACGCCTACGCCGAGACGGAGCGGTGACTTCCTCTGGGAGAGACGAGCACCGCCGGTGGCACACCGCATCAGGAGCGGCGGACTGTGCGCGAACGGCGTCACCGCGGCGATATCCCAGGCAGCGAGCCTCGGGGCGGCGCCGTTGCCGACGTCCGGGAGGTCACGTCGTCCGGACCCGGTGGCGAGCAGCACGTCGCGCGTCGCCGCGTTGACGACGTCGCCGCTCTCCACCGACATCGGGCTGTCGCACTTGCCGCGCGCGGCCGCCGGTGGCACCAGCTGGAACCTGGCGCTGTGGATCACGTCCCTCAGGTTGGAGATGGAGCGGGAGCACCCTGACCTCGGCAGCAGCGACGACGACAACGGCGGCTGCAGCACGAACGACGACTTGTTGTGGTTGAATTCCCGGGCGCTGCTGCCGCGCGAGTCGTCGTCCCGCTTGATCACGTCGCGGGAGCCCTGGGACTTGCAGCTCAGGGACCTCTTGAGCGCCGTCCACCACAGAATGGCCATCTTCTTCGATGATCTCCTCCGCGTGCGATTCTTCCCAGGCTCGATCTCCTTGTTCGATCTTCGTGGATTGGTTGGCTTCTTGGTGCTGAGAGGCATCGCTAGCTATTTATCGGCCAAAACACATAGGATGCATTTAATGTTGATTGCAAATCAAATCTGAGCACAATAAATGGTCTCAAATGAATTTGCCAAAGATTCACAAGCAAGATTTTCATGAGACGAGATCTAAGAACCTGAGGAGAGGCCAACCATGGAAGGTCGCTGCACCACCGGCAATGGTAACTGACATGAGTAAACAAGTGAGGAGGGAGTGAGGAGGGGAGGGTCGCCGCCGCTGGAATTTTCCCTCCGTGACGATCATGGAGCTAGCGTGCGCCCCTGCCACAGGGCAATGCACAGAGGTTGGTCGTCTTTGAACATTTTCTTTTTTATTAAAAAAGGAACCACACTAGTCAATCCGGCCAGTAACGGTTGCTCTATCTTCAGAAAAGGTAAAAAATATAAACAGAGAGTGGACTGCGGCCCAGAATTCAGAAATGTGAGTTACTGTATCAGCAAGAAGATATTTTTTTTTTTTTTTTAATACAGCAAGAAGATATTCTTACCAAGGACATGAATGTGTGATGTGATGCTTCCGCTGTGCTCTCCAGTCTCCACCAAACCTGCTGTGTTTTTTTTTTTTTTTCATGTTTTGATGAAGAACTATGGTGGCTCATGCTTCCTTGCTGGCACGTGAATATAAAGATAACATGCTATCTTTTTATTGTTAATTAGATATAATATGTAATTTTTTCAATGTTTGACTATAGAGAAAATCTAATATCTCGCCACGGGATCGACTAGGATGTAACTTAACTTTTCAACTTCTCTTAATGCAAAACGGTCAACTCCCGGTTTCAAAAAAACTATAGAGAAAATCTAGATTATCTTGCGATTTTTTTTTTTTTTTTTTGACAACAACCATAATATATTAATTAAGAGAAAGCAGTTATAGAAGAGGTGATTGAAAGATTACAAATCCTCAAAACAATTGCGAGTTGTTTTTTTTATTAATTATACTAGTAGCCGGTTGTCTAAAATTATTGTCTGAAAATCCAGATACCTAAAATATAACAACTTCCATGGTTCTAGCTATATACACTTCGTAAGCCAAATTCCAGAGTGAAAAAGTTTTGTGAGAACCAACGGCATGTTAAGTTTGCAATGAGCGCAACCCGTACCAAAATTGGTAACAGTAAAAAAGTCAGTTCCTATTGATATTTCCAAAAATTGGTAAAAAAAAAAAAGATCATGTTGCAATGAAAGTCGATTCATATGTTGTTATTTCAACATATTGTCGTCATGGAAGGCTTTTTTTTTTTTTACTTCTGATATATATATTTCATGGCAAAAGTTCGTCACGGTTGTCGGTTTCAATATATTTTGTAACAAAAGCAATTTCCTATAATTTTTTATTTTCAACATTGTGGTAACAGAAATTGGTTGTCGATTTCAGTATATGTCATAACAAAAGCAAGTTGTTATATTATTTATTTTCAACATTCGAGTAATGAAAGTGGGTTGCTACTGTTATTTTCTGATATTTTCTCATAATGAAATTGTTTCCTATTTTATGTATCTATCATAATCTATCACAGTGAAATTGGATGTAAGTTCTAATGGTTGCCTATTTTCTATGTATCGGTTTCTATTGTTGCCAATTAGTCGCTTTGCATATTTGTTTCTTTTTTATTTTCATGCGCGCTCTAGTAAGCCGTAGCTTTTTTTTACTTGTGTTTGCTACCCTCTTAATGAAAAATGTGTTTAGGCATGGTCGTGAAGAAAAGAATATCTACCACAACCCAAGGTAGACAAATCTAATGGCACAAGTAAACAAAATAGAAGTAGTCTCCTCATGTCTCCACTAGGTTTTTATAGCATCCTCATGTCTCGTCTAGGGTTTTATGGCTTCCTCGCCGTGGCATTTGGTTTCTATACAAGTTCATATCGAGGTATTAATGATGTGATAGCACCCTGGAACACCTTTATTACCATTAATCAACATAAAAGCAGTCATATACAGAAAAAGTCATCAGCACATTAACTTTTGCATCCAACTTGATTATATTTTTATGTAAAAGCCCTTTGAACAATATAATAAGAATGCTAACATAACTTGTGCAACCTGCTACCATTGAGTTCATGAGGCGACAAGATACTTTTGAAATCTGAATCTCTCATGTCAAACACTCAAAATGTTGAAATGGAAAACATAATTGCAAACAAATAAGAAATATAACAAAGTATTTTCTTGATGACAAAAAAGTCAAGCTCCTTTTAGGACTTAATTAATTATTACGTGCCCAAACCGCCCATGGGTAAAGGTTCGATTTTTTTTTTTTTTTTTTTTTGGCTAGTGCAACCACTCATTTTTGTGTAAACAAAATAATTTAAATTTGAGACAATAGTTTTAGGATCGATTGATTTCTTTTTGCTTCGTCATCTTTATTATCCAAGAAGCCAAGTTTATTAAAAGGGTGTGCAAATTGGCGCAAAAGGGTCTACACATGAATATTTACTGGGCCGAGATTTACACCAAAATGTGCTGGGTTGTTGGTCCCTTTTGTAGCAGGGAAGACGACGTTAGAAACCAAACCAGAGCCCATGAAACAGCACTTGTGATAACGGTCTAGGCCCAAAAAAGCCCGGTTCAGAGTGGATAAAACGAGTCGAGACGCAGACACAGACACCTGTTCGGTTTTGGCGGTCCCAACGACACGTCATCGCCGTGGCCCAGCGCTCGTTTTTTCCAGAAGTAGCGGCGAGCTTCCAGCGTCTTCCTCACGTGCTTTTTCTCGAGCGATCCTTTCGGTTTCGGTCCGACCACCACAGCTAGAGAGAGAGAGAGAGGCGCAGAGCGCAACCGAGCGAGAGAGTGGACGGAGACCAGGCGACGATGAGGAGGTGGAGGTGGTGGCTCTGTCGCTGCGGGGGTACGGCTACGGCAACGAGGAGGAGGAGGATGACCGGCCGGAGAAGCCGCGGCGGTACGGGGTGACGGAGATGCGGAGCCCCTTCTACTCCTTCCGCCCCGCAAACCAGGCGCTCCAGGTTCGTCGTCCCCGGCTCGCAGCTGCCAGCCTGACTGACACCCCTGTTTTCTGGCGCTGCGTGTGCTCTGCTGCTCTGATTCGTTTGGTGTTGTGTTGCGCCGAGCTGGATGCCTGGATGAGGGCGTGTTCTAGTTGGGAGTGCGATTCGGTTTTCCTGGAATGCGAATACGGGTTGAAGCCGCGTTTGATGATTAATTAGTCTCGATAATAGATTCGTAGTACCTCGTATTGAAACCATATGAGTAGTTTCTGAATGTGATCCTCTTGGGCATTCCCAAATTTTCGAACCGAATTAGCCGATTCATGCTAATTGTATTGGTATTATCATATTATTATCTATACCTAATAATAAAATACGAAAATTTCTGCCAATCTGCCGAACTTTCCGTCCGCCCTCTCAGTCGGTTCGGTCTCGGCACCAACTCCCGAAAAAAATCCAACGTCCGTTTGTTTCCGTAAGATGCAACTATCCGGTTTCCCGTTAAAGACATTGTATGTTTTTCCGGTTCCCCTTCCCCGTATGCAGATCTGTACTCGATGCAGGTTGAATCCGGCAAGTGAAATAAAAAAAGAAATACAAATCGAATCAAACTCGAAAAAAAAGGAGCGCAAGATTTTTCTTTGGACTTACCTCTGTTCCTATATATAATAATCAGCCCTCAAATCAAATCCAATAAAAATCAAATCGACCATCGTATAAATCGAAACAAACGGTACCAACCACCAAAACAAGGGGGCTACCGATGCCTTGGACAAGGATGATGGCGTGGGAGATCTTCCAGGCGGCGCTGGAGGGGACCTGAGGACGCCGCTGGCCGTCGGCGCGGGGATCCGTCAGTCGCCGCCTAAGTGGCGCATGAGCTTGGTGACGAGTGCCTCCCCAACAGCTTGGTGAGCCCCTAACTCGAACAGAGGTAACAGGCGACGCGAGATCAGCGGCATGGCGACGATAGCACGGGGCGGCCGCAGGAGGCACGAGTTCGAGCTCCGTATGAGCTTACCGCGCGCGAGGCGGGCACCGACGTCGAGCTGGTCGGCAGAGCCGCGGCCTCGAGCGTGCTTCAGCAAGCGGGCCCGCGCCGGTGCCGCTTCCAGCCGCCGTCATGCGTTCTGCGTTGCGTTCTGCGTCGGCGCCACCCCTCACTCATACGGTCTCTGCTCGTGGGGAGGAGGGATACTAATTGGGCTTAGACCGAATGAGGCCTGGCATGGTTAACTGCTCATCCCGTTGGCATGGTTGACTGCTCATCCCGTTGTGAGTTTAATGTTTTCTCCTATTATTTTGGGCTTATAAAATATTGCGAACTTGCTTGGTTGTTTCCGTAAATATCGAAAAGAAATAACAAAGTAATATTATGGATATTTTAAACTCTTCACTCACTTTTTAATAATAAAAGAGATTCTCACTCTACTAACATATTAATGCAATTTTGAATAGTTATCTTATTGTAACCAGTTTTTTTTTGTCCGATCTGGTCAAACCAATTTGTCTCTAAACTATATATTTGTAACATTTCATTCCTTAATAGCGATAGACCATTTTCTTGATAATGGGTCATAAATAAAGTTACAGAAGTCGATATTTAACTATACCAACGAATAAATAGTATGAAGATATTTATTTGCTTGGTAACAAGAGAAAAGAATCTATAATAAATTTATTTTAAATTTGATACGGACTTAATAGGACATTGTTATGTACTATTGCCAACAATTGCTTAAATTATGGATGTCCCAATTATCACGAAATAAACTATAGCTTTTAAATTTTATGGAAAACCAAATAAGAAAATAGATATCACCTCGTCGTCATTTATCATGAATGTTTGATTGTTTTTTCTCCCGTTGCAAGCACACGGGCATATTTACTAGTATTATTATAAAAGAAGAAGATTACTCCTGAGATTTTGATTTTAGCAAGCAATGACTAGTCTGTAGTCCCCAACTATTCTGGTTTTTGCAGAATACCACCTGCGGATTAGATATAGACATTAGTGAAACTGAGTAAAGTACAGTTCACCATAGGAAAGAATATCAATGATTATTTACTGGTTTTTGCAGGCACTGGTTGGTTATGCTTAAATGACTGCTGATATGTTACCCTTTTTCACCATCCTGACCATTACTGACACTCAAGCACCACGTTTTCCTTTTTATTTCAGGAAATATTGGATTCTCTTAATCCATATGTTGATGGTTTGAAGTTTTCTGGTGGATGCCATAGCTTGATGGGAAAGGAGTTGGTTAGACAGATCACTGATCTAGCACACAAGCATGACATTTATGTGAGCACAGGTGATTGGGCGGAGCATTTGCTGCGGCAAGGACCGTCTGCTTTCAAGCAATATGTAGAGGTACGTGGGGGTCTGTCATGGTTATGTGATTCTTTGACAGTTTTGCAACCTTTCTTCCATGCGTGAAACCACTTCTGAGTTCTGAGTAGCACATGACATGAGTATTCCATTTCAGGAATGCAAGGCCTTAGGGTTTGACACAGTTGAGCTGAATGCTGGATCTCTCAACCTCCCTGAAGAAGCTCTGCTGAGACTAGTCCGCCTCATCAAGAGCAGTGGCTTGAGGGCAAAGCCAATGTTTTCAGTGAAGTTTGACAGCTCTGATATTCCTGCATCTGGTGATAGGGCCTTTGGGGCGTACATACCTCCAGTCAAGGAGAAGACCTCAGGTAAACCAAAGAGGGGTGCCTTCTCAACATTTTATTATACACACTGTGATTGCTATGACCCTAGTTACCTCCTATCATACTGAGTACTGAATAATTTTTGCACAAAGAAACAACTCTTATACTGAACAATGGTCAGTGAGATGATTCCTTTAACCAATAACTGCTTGTGTTGCGTTTTTTTATTCAGCATTCATAGTTTAGCCGTTTTTGCCCTATTGTCTTTTGTTATCGTAGTTCAGAGCCTTGCAGACTATGCTACGCCTGTATAGTATGACAAAACAAATTCCTTTTTTTTAACTCAAAATGTGTGTTTGGCATCCACTCTTGCAGAAAGGGTTGAAGATGTTGATCTGCTGATTAGGAGGGCAGAGAGATGCTTGGAAGCAGGCGCAGATATGATCATGATCGACGCAGATGATGTTTGCCACCGTGCTGAATCTCTGAGGACAGACATCATCGCCAAGATTGTAGGCCGGCTCGGGCTTGATAAAACCATGTTTGAAGCTTCCAATCCCAACACCTCAGAGTGGTTTGTCAGACGATATGGCCCAAGGGTAATAGCTCCTCTCCTCTCTGAAAAAAGCCTCAATCTGAGCATTGCTGATACCACTGTTTTGACATGTATCGGCCTGCAAATGTAGGTAAATCTCTTCGTTGACCACTCCGACGTGATGAATCTGGAGCGCCTCCGAGGCTTCAACATGCACAGGAGCAACTTGGCCTCCCGTTTTGCCTCACCGTTCTTCCTGATGTAATGGGCTAATTGGTCATTCCCGTTCCTGAGCCTCGATGGAAGCAACGCTACTGTAATAATCGGTTCTTGTTCTGCGGTGTCAGCAGCGTACGGGTGTTTGTGTTTTCGTTGCGTCGATGAACCACATCTGTATGTGCGGTTGTTGTATGCATGTGAAATATATTAGTTTCAAGTTTTCCAGAGCATCAGATCAGAGACGTCTCCGCATTAAGTTTGATATGGATCAGGAACTGGCCATTTGTATCTTTAGCAACGTTGCAACAATGGCCTTCATGTCATCTAAAAAAAACGTTAAAATTATGATCTTCAGTCGCATAGAAATGAAGGGAAGAATTACAGATAGAATCTTTGTGACAAGAACCCACAAACAGAAGTGGGATTTGAGCTAGATACAATCTTTGTAACAAGAACACACAACAAAAGCCGGATTACAGCTTTATGTATAGAATCCTTGTAACAAGAACCCACAACAAAGCCCGTTTGATTACAGGTTGATCGAGTCTCAGACCGCTTCGCAGTTCATCCACGCTTCTCATTTTTTTTTTTTTTTTTGACAGAAAAATATTTTATTTCACTAATTGCAGCAAACAGCTGCTATAGGATACATCATGCAGTGCCTATTTGAATTGGCAACTGTTTGCATGGCAAGGATTGACACAAGATACATTAAATTGCCCTAAAGTACCTAAAGAGTGAACACGATTACATAATAATATTGAAAGCCAGTATCCAAGTCACCCTGCCCCTTAGTCTAACCATGCATTTGTGGCTAATTTTATGGCATTTGAGGCTAATATTAAAGCTCAGAAGGCTGTGGAATGTCAACAATGTCCATGTGACTTCCCAGACATGCAATAAACATGTCCCTCTTGTTCTCCCTCGATCTCCTCTGAAGTGCCGATGCTTAACAATGGATTCCCCTTAGAATATTGTCATTGCAAAAAAAAATGCATATCAACCAAATGATAATGGGCGGGATTGCAATTGTTAAGAAACCAGCTTTATCATAATAATCACTGCCATATACAAATAAAAAATGTAATTAAAACAGTAAATGTAATCACACCAACCGGCTCTGAGGACAGATTGATGAGCAGCCCACAGGTTCCTATAAACATGTGAAACATGGAAACCACTCAGTATAGGCCTAATCATAGCATCACCAGTCAATGCCCATGGCTACTGGAGACGTGGCATCAGACCCATAACAAGATAAGCACAGTTGCATATCAAAGACTTACTACTACTAGTAAGAGTCAAACACAGCCTTGCTATCACAATAAACTTGCAAAAATATAACAAAAAGGACATATTAAAGTGTCCTCTGATACCTTGTAGTCATCCAACAATGGAAAAAACACAGGCCAAACAAACAGTATAAGAAAATTTTCCAAAGCATTTTAGCACGGTGAGAAATGTTGGACATCGGGATGCACATGCTGTTTAGGAGGACAGCTAATGCATGATAACTTATTCCAAGGTCACTATTGGCAACGTACAGCACTGAATGCGCTACAGAAAAAAAGCACATCAGAGACTCTAATTTGTTGCCTCTCAAGATACAGTACCACTAAAGTGATAATTATTGAAGAGAAACCAGAATACCACTAGAGTGATAATTATTGAAGAGAAACCTCAAAACTAGCAAGATTAACAGTTCAATTACAGGGTAAACAAGCTACATGAGATGCAAACAGCT